>OX457006.1:20971905-21269073 GCA_949752705.1 Callimorpha dominula | reverse complement strand
TTAGATAACTATTTTTTACTTAAACAAAGAGCCGAGCTTGAACTCTTGCTATAAATACCAAGCGACTTGTAATTAGTAATTAATATCAAATACGTGACTGCAATAAAATTACTAGATAATGTAGGTACTCGCTTACACTCAGTTACACGTGAGTATTAGAGTACAACTTTTTTTTTCTCTACGGCTCGGCTCACGGTTGGTTACATACATATTATTTTGTTTTTATTTATATTAAAATATAAATAGGCAAAGACAAAACACTTCTGCCTTTTTTTTTTTGTTTAGCAGCGACAACCTATTGACGGCCTTTAGGGTTATTATTAAAAAAAAAATCATACTTTCTTCCCTACCTTTTACGTATAATATTAATAATAATGATTATTTTTCAATTTCGACCAGTAGGCAAACAATAGTATTAATAACTACATTTCCACCCACAATTTCACTCGCGTAGATTTGTATATTTTTCATTTTCATCGAAATCGTAAATCGTGAGGTACATCTATTGTTCAAATATAAAATGGGCTTGTATCAATGAACAGTAATATTTATCAAGTTTCAGACTAAAAATCTGCACATAAAACTTTATTGCCGTTTTCTCCAATTAGTAGATAAATTCTAACAAAGATATTAATGTATCATTGATATGTCGGAGAGTATTTTAACTTGCTAAAGAAAATGGTCTAATTCCCGCACTGTGGAATAACTCAGTATACTGGTCGCATCTTATATAAATAGATAGTGCTTTGCACTTGCACCCTATAAACGGGTCACTTCTGTAGGTATTTCTTAATCAAAGTGGTGGAAAAAAACATGTTGCTGCTCCTTAACCCACCGACGGAACCGCAGCTGACGTTCACGAGGCTTCGTGATGGAACTCTCTGAAGCATTTTACGAGTTATCGCCCGACAGGAAATCGGTCATGAAAATCTGTTGCTGGCTCACGGATCATTATGATTGTGAAGGAGTATTTAAATGATAATTTATAGCTCTTAACGTATTGGTTTTGGTATTCGGTATTGGTATTCTAAGATTTGTAATGTCTAAAAAATTAATCCTACTCTTAAATCCTTTTAAATAAAATTATTCTACATTCATAAAATACGAAACAAGAAAACACCTATATCTTAAATTAATTTTACCCGTTGACGTTCTAATTAACGCTATAATTAATTTAAATGTAGGTACTTTACATTTACACACACTGTTACTATAATGTAGTATTAATATGTATTCTGTGCTTATACACAGTTACGTATTATATTATAATAATTGAATGCCATTTCCCATTTCATTCATTTAATACACAGTATCTAACTGGTCTGACAGATCGCGAGAAAAGATGGCCGAATACCGCGAAAAGTGTGACATTGTGATTCACTCATTCAGAGAACTGAACGAACTTTGGCATGCGGTGAGGTGGAGTTGCGACCTTAGCGTATTTTTTTTTAAATTTGTTTTATACCTACATCGCATCGGAATGAAGAATGTGTGATTCATTGATATAATGTTTCATTTTAAATAATAGGCACTTGTTATCGTGGGAATATTAAGAAAATGATGCAGTTATGTAAATTCTATTACTAAAGTGACTTTTAAGTAAACTTGAGAGGAGATCGTTAGATAAGGAATAAGATTTTGTTCTATTATTTCTTCTGGCCATGAAATGAGTTTTTTAATATGTTTAATATGTTATATAGCCGACTGCGCGACACCAAATACTGGATAATGTCAGAGATTACTAAGTACATAGTAATGTTTCTAAATTTTACCGTTACTAAACTATGTATGTACCTACATGGAGTTCGATCCCAATTTTAGTCAATAAGCTCCCTTTTCCTATAAGCTAGATTTGTTTCCAATTTTAAATTTAAATCATCAATCTCTTTACTCCTTTTTTTTTAAGTATCAAAGTTTATATTTTTGTTGCGATGCGCGATGTTTACATAGCAGAATATTTCTAGCCTACATCTGCCAACAACATGCCTA
Organism: Callimorpha dominula; assembly: GCA_949752705.1. Classification (NCBI taxonomy): domain Eukaryota; kingdom Metazoa; phylum Arthropoda; class Insecta; order Lepidoptera; family Erebidae; genus Callimorpha; species Callimorpha dominula. The sequence continues at coordinate 21,267,084 of OX457006.1, read as the reverse complement.
ATTATATATAATTTGATAATACCTCACTCTATAATTTACGTTTAGGTAAATCCATATTTCCACCTATGATGCAAAGGCCATGTGTCCATGTATGATGCATACAATTCCAACACTTGCTAAACGATTTAATCTGTGAATCAATCATCATGAATTAAAATTAGGTACTTAATCTTTTCACTAGATATATCTAGAATCTCTAAAGACATTTATTTAGTAGTAGTAGTCCGTTCTATTAAATGAATACATAAATTATATCTCCACTCCATTGGTGATTAATTGGTTTCACAGTTGAAAAATAAAACTACTTTTTATGCATGTCGCATAGAAAACTAGTTTCATTCATGATGCCATGTTACAATTGGTGTGCAGGGTGACATTTTGTCTCACCACAAATAGTTTTATCGAAAACCTTCATGCACATGATCCTAAAACATACACTAAGTTCGTTACTAGTAGTCTTCAGTACAATAAATATGGACCCGAAAGGAATATGTAAACGGGTTATTATCACCCAAAGCTTATTAGCCTTCAAGTAAATCTATCAAAGATAATGTCTTTCATTGACTCTGCCCACCTTCAAGACGATTTTCTTTTCAATGGTTCTTTAAAAATAAGTAATAGTGTAGAGAAGTTAGGTATTTACATAGATAAGCTTTGTTCCGGGGCTCTTAAACGCATGTTTGCATCACCGAGATCCTGCCGAAGTCTGAGGAACTTTCTTCTGACGGCTTCTAAGATTAAGCTACCATTATGCAAAAGAGATTGTAGTGGCTTTGAATCCTTTATCGGTGTTAGCTATCTGGAACTCACCAACGAGCAACTTGAGGAGTTTGAGGGTCTTTAAAATGTTTTATTAAATAATTTAAATTATATTTCGTATATACGTACCTGTTACAAATTCAAATTCAAAATCATTTATTCAATTAAGACACTAAGTGACATTTATGAACGTTAAATTGAAGCTAGAGTTAAAATCATAGATCGGCGCAAATTGTCGAGGTAAATTAGGTGAAAACACCAAAATCTACTGCCTGCTTGTGTCGATCTATAACTTCCAGATCCATTGATAACAGATAGGCTACAAGCCAGTAATAAAGCAAGACAATCTTACTATTCCTCGCGTTAATTAAAACCTAACATTAGCTATTGCTACAGCTTATGGACAAGTTAGATTCTGCATGCAAAGTACATGATAGAAGTAGATGTTGTCAACGAACATGACATGCAGTTGGCACACCAGTTTGGAGCATAGAATATAATTATCCTGAAATGGCAAATATAATGAGAGGCTGCGTGCTGTGGTGCCACGTGCTTGCGCAGATGCAACGGATCTGTAATTATATTTTATACACAGTAATGCAGTGTTTATCGAATACTGTTGTTATCGATTTAAGAATAAAAATAGTTAATTAGAACGTATTTGGATGAAACTATTAAGTTGCACCTCTTCTCGGAGATTCTCGTCAAGCGTGTTTCTTGCCTCATAGTGTCAGGGTGCTAGTAATTTATGTTTTGATACGATGGTATCCTTTCTTGCTCAGATTTATTCAGGTTATATTTTGTCTCCATGTTTTTTTTATCCTAATTTACGACGAAACTTTGTAAGAACGGCTGGATGGATGGGGTGGATGGATGTTGGTGGATCTTTCACGCAAGAAAAGCTGAACGGATCTGGATGAAATTTGCCACAGAGTATTATCTATCTCTGTAACAAATTTCATCCAGATGCCTTGCCTTGCTCGGTAAATGGGCTATCCAACATTAAAATAACTTTTCAATTCGAACCAGTAGTTCCTGAGATTAGTGCGTTCAACCAACCAAACAAACAAACTCTTCAGCTTTATAATATTAGTATAGATATATATGGAGAGGACTTATTGGCGTAAGTATAGTTAATCACTAGGAAACTCTTAGGAAATGTTTCTGTAAAATTGTTATCATTTTAATTTTAATTCATTAAGGATAGTGGGATCATCCTTAATGCAACTGTATAAACGATAAAAGTGCTATTAAGTTCTTACTAGAAGCTTCTAAAATCGTCACCACCGTATTAATAACATGAACAGAACTACATTTATTTATTGTAATAGATTTTACTAAAACTTTATACATAACACGCTAGAAAAATATCACTTATATTCACGATTTTCATTCTAATAAATTTATTTTTATTTTAGTTTATGGCTTGTGCTTTATGTTTTACCTATAAATAACATTTTAACGTAAAATCATTGTATTTTAACACATATGCTAATTTTCTTAGAGCGGCTGTCTGCCTATTCAGAGAATATTAAAAAAAATTAAGAAGACCAAGACCTAAGACCAAGACTACAAACATCCAAACAACGGACACAAAGAAAACCCAGAATCTGGACGGGACAAAAATAATATTGAAAGAAATTAGTTATAAAATATGCATTAAATGCAGTAGGTGCATTTTACCTACGTAATAGGTGATATCACTTTAAAAACTTTGTAAATTCCGATTACGTGGGTGATCTTTGGTGACTAAGTTCGTTCCTCTGAAATAAGGAACTGATTGTCTGTGACTGTTGACGAAGATGACGTCGACAACCGCAATAATGTAGGTGCAAAACCTGGCCGTTATTTTGTTTTGGCGCCGTGAAGCTCTGTTACACTAGCCCCCTCATTTACTAACGTATACACACAATGCACAAACTCGTGACCTGCCTGATTTAAAGTAGATGCCGGTAGCTTTAAGCGATCGGTATAGATACATTCACTCCTGTAGTTTTATTTTTCCTATAAAAGACAACGCCATTAAAACAATGGACACGATAAACGCCCCAGGCTCGACACAACTATTTAATTTTGGTCCCGTGTCGAACCCACAGCACTTAGTGGCAAGACGACCACTTTAACCATAACGCCATGCGTGCAGTCAGTTTTCCTGACCGATACCGATTGCTTTGCCGAACCTTGATTGCTGACCAAATATAGACATCTCAGGAAAGACAGTGTAATGGCGAAGGGCCCATACAAAATATTTATCATCATTATTTAATAGTAATGTTGATGAATATATCCCATATCACGTCCACTGCTGAATTACTTATGTTATGCTGAAGTCTTCCTTCCACAAACAGCTTGATGTTGAGCCACCTTTAACGACCATTTACTTATTATTAGCGCTTCAAAAAGTGGTATCATCATTTTCTTGAAAGTAGGTAGATGAACTTTATCGTTTATCGTCAGCCTGTAATGAATCAAACGTGACGACACTGCGGACTACCGGTCCACTGGAAGACCGGTATCTAAACATTTTCTCTTTTGCCTCGTGAATTAAAGCGCTTGTAATACTCAAGCTTGTCTATCTTCTTTGACTAGGTTTGTACCTAAGTTTAATTTCTAATGTACAATCAAATACCTCCTTTGGCAGTCCAAAGTGTTGGGTAAACACCCAAATAAGTGATACCGTGTCCCCTTGGAGATGGACCCGTCAGACTGTGACGCCGTGTGTAAGTAAGCTTCCTAAAGGACATTAATAGCCTTCTAATTTTCTTCTAAGGAGTGGCTTAATTAGGTATCTGAAATATATATATATATAGAAATAATAGTATTTGTATTAATGCAACTCACATTTTTAATGCAATCATATAATATTTTAATATGTTTGTAAAAGACAAGGGTTAGAAGATTTCTGCAGTGTTTTCCGTAAGTGAGTGATGTTTCTACTGTTGGCACTTGGCAGCAATTATATATTATAGACAGTGTAGTATACATGGTAGCTTAACTTAGTAACGTATGTTTAAATTCAAATTACGTAACATTTATTGTCAATATATAAAACGTCATAAGTAACCAAAACACACCTTTTGTTTGTCTATGTCCAAAAACCCACGGATATATAACCACGTCATAGTATAACAAATGAAACTGTAAATTTCCCCCTGACTCACTGGGCATGTCTGATAAGGATATGACGTCACAACAATCATACAATCATACTGCAATCATTCAATAACAGGTATGTGCGCACGCGTACCGGTGCCCCCTCACTGGCGCCAACAATTCAGAGCAATTCGCCTTTCCTAGGATGTTATTAGTTTTGCAAGTCACGTACTTCCATGTCAACTAATTTACTGACTTCAGCCAGTTTAAAGCGACAGGACATGGCCATGACATCACGTGATGGTCTTTCATACAAACATCGAGGTTGAAGCGTTAGTAAAGATTTCAAAGTTTTGCAAAATACAGCAATCTTGCTCTGAAGTCACCACGTCTTTAAGATTTTTGGAGTAAACACATGGCCCAAAGCACGGACATCTCATTCATGGACATACTAACCTTCGAAGTCAATTTTAACCTACTTCTAATTGTCATATCGAAATGAAACTGTGTACATTTCCATGACAATACCATAATTTGGCAACTTTAGAGCCAGGAGGTGGATAGTGGAACTCTTCAGTGGCTACTAGTAAACCCCTCGAGCTTGGGCTCATATGATTCGTTGTGACGAGTCCAACGGATTGGGCGTGGTAACGATGGTCTGATGATGGAGCCAGGAGGTGGATAGCTGAACTAGTGGACAGCAAGTTTCTCAACTTTTACTTAACTAAAATTATTATATACTATCGCGGTTTCACCCTCGTAAGTCCCGATCCCATGGGATAAAAAGTAGCCTATGCGTTAATCCAGGTTTCCAGCTATCTACATACCAAGTTTCATCGCAATCGGTTGAGTAGTTTTGCGTGAAAGAGTAACAAACATCCGTCCATCCATCCAAACTTTCACATTTTTAATATTAGTAGGATAGAAATGCTGCACGTTGCTAATAGGCTAAATTTCCTCCTTACAATGCTGCCAGTCTTCTCGGTATATTATTAGGCGATAGCTTCTTGGCTGTTTTGATAAACTTTTTCTTCTGTATTTAGTTTTGAAGTTGATACTTTTGGATTAGATGTTACAACACCTACAACCCTCCGATTTAGAAGTAGAACCAGTAAAGTAGTAATTATCGTGACTATTTCATGGAAGAGACGAAGTAGTACTTGACTCCGATGACAGCGCAACTAAAAGGAATCTGAGTGTCACCGAGGATGACTACACCAGACACTGAGTATCTCGGTCGTTTTCTTCCGAAGATTACACTAATCGTGGTGTAATGACACGTTGCAAGTCTTATCTGAAGTACCTACCCGTGACTACGGCGCAACTATCACAAGTTACTTAGTAATAATGGTTAGATACAGTCCTTTTAAAAGAACTGCGATACCTCGTGGGTGTGAATCATCCCAAGTGCATCTGGAATTGTGCCATTACATGAAGAATATTTAAAGAGTGACCTACTGAGAGTCTAAAAGAGTGGCTTTTGCAACCCAATCGATATTCATCAAGGCAATATCAAGAGTTGTCTGAGGAAATCCTATAGGAGATAGAGAAGTAAGTAGTCTGCTATGCTGCCTGTTTACAGAGTCACTAGAATTGTGGTCTAGCATTACAGGATCTTGATATTTACATATTAATACACGAAGAGAATTATTTGTATCCCTTTTTTAGCAAATTCCTCAAACGGTGAAATGTGACATTTGGAGCACTTAAAGTTTATATGTAGAAGTGCAGACAGTTAATTTTTTTAATTATTATTTCTTATAAATTTAAAGCTATGCGAAAATGGCTACAAAAAGCTACGGGGTCCAGATATTGCTTTGTCACGGCATGTCTAAACAATAACAGTTCAAGTTATTAAGCAAAAAAAAAGTTATATGATACTTTTTGATAATTACATAAAACAAAACATTTAAGGCTAAGTTATGTTCGAAATTCGACCATAGGCGATCTCTAATAGGTATACATAATAAAACAAATTACTCGTAAACACAAAAACCACAGATAACATACTCATAGGCATAAAAAACACGTACACAATGCAGTTTACGTAACAGGGTTTTAATACAAATAACTACCTACCGACATTGTACTAATTCAATTTGTATTATTTAACATTTAAAGTTACAGTTTTCCTGGTTCCTTCCATATGATTTAATTAAAATTAATTTGTATACTTAGGTGTGAACATTACCGACGTGACAAAAGAAGCGAGGAGCCGTCTGCATAAAGGCACTGAATTTTTTTAGATCAGGCCCATGTTAAGTGAACGTTTCATTTCTGAGATGGTGACAAGAAAGCTCTGGGAAGTAGATGCAGACTTAACAGGAGCTTACAAGAACTTCTTTTCTAAAAACAACTGTGTCGCGGAGAACTTTACAAACAAAAGAAGAAAGGAACTAAAAAGTGGAAAATAAACTTGTTAAAAAGTTCTTACTTCCCTAACTTATGTAGAACATAATTACCTACTTTAACAATTCATTGTTATTTGGTATAAATATTTGAACAACAGATTTTGAACAATAGTATTTTATAAGGTTCTCGTTAAGATAATTAAATGAGACCAAACACTAGATAGCTGCTGTAAACCGTTGAGGAGTTCCTCGACTGGTTTAGGCATCCATCATCAAATCAACTACTGGTCTCCGTCATGTTGTAGTGTCATTATACCTACGTATTTGTTACGTACGTTGTATATGTACGCTAAGTTTCAACAAAATCGGTTCACAGGTGCAAATTCAATCATTCGACGTCTAGGATTGAAATTTGTATTTCAAATTTAAATGGGACCAACTTCGAAATATACCCTATCCACTAAATAAATAATTATTGAAATCGGACTACCTTGTAAAAATATATATAGGGGTTGACTTAAAAACCTCCGATTTTTTCGTCGGTTAAATACTAACATATACCTACTTACTTCATTTCATCGTATTTAGATTGAATCGCAAAATATTAAACTTGTCATGCCTATATTTAATACATAAGTATAAGTAATCATGGTTAATCACATATGTAACAGAAATTGTTTTTATAAACCAAATACAAAACATTTCCGCTAACTGTCATTTATTTCATCTAGCGTTGGTAAAATTTCGTATTCGGTCAAAATGATTAGATTTTCATCAAAACACATTAATTAGATGTTTGATAGAATCATTTAATTTGTTGATTAAGGATAACCTAGAATATATTACATTGAACCCTAATTTTTTTTTCAAAATAAAAGTAGCCTAAGTAACTCCTTATAACACCAGCTATCTCCCACTGAAAGTTGCGTGGAAATCAGTCCACCCGTTCCGGAGATTATCCGAAACAGACAGACAGACAAAAATGTTTAAAACTGATTTTAGGTATAGGTATCAATCAAATAACTGTATGAGCTTAAAAATAAACTATTATTTAAACAGACACTTCAATTTTATTTATTTGTATTGATATAAATAGACGCGCTGATTACTACTATACATATTTAAGTCCCATCTAATCCCGAACTAGGTCTGCCTAGTTCGGGATTAGATGGGACTTAAACGGCCTGTACTATGGTAACCAGACTGCTGATAAACATACTTATATATTTCTAAATACATATAATGTTATAGATAAATTACACCCAGACACAGAACAAATGATCGTGCTCATCACACAATTGCTTATCCTGGGTGGGAATCGTACCCACGACTTCTGGTTCAGCAGTCAGGATCACTAACCACCAGACCAACAGGCCAGTTATATCGTTGTCACTTGAATCAAGGATTTCATATTACATCAACAATCCGTGGAATACACTAAACCGTTCGTGCTACAATGGGCGGTCTCATCGCAGGCTGCGATCGCTTCCAGACAGTCTTTGGATGAACTAAGTACATATTATATAATGCGCAGATTTTAGTGCACAATGACTACATAGAAATATTATACGTTTACCTACCGCTAAACAATAACATTGATTACCGACATTATATTGTTTTTATGTCGAATTGAAATGGCATAAAATACGGTCTGAATAACTTAACGTAGGCGAGTGCAGGTAGGATTCGTACTGTTTTACTTGAAGTCTTATAAAATAATAATAATAGCTATTTAATTTTCAAAACAGTTTCAATGTTACTGCAATATTTATTTATCTGGCTTGAAGAAAGGTATAGTTCAGGATTAATACAATGCAAGGTGACAAAGCTATGCGAGCTTTTTCAAAAAGATGGAAAATGTAAAAAAGCAACCCTGGGAAAGCTTCGTAAATATTGCAAACCTTACCGCTGCAAAACCTATTCAAATGTGACTCGAAAAATTACTTCACGAAGTTAATACACGAACAATTTTTTTTTATTAAAACCGGTGAACCGTCAATCCCCCCCCCCGACGCAGCTATCCTATGAGTATGGGCGGGACTCCTTTACAAAAATACGAACGCTTCAACGTGTTTAGAATTCTAACTATGATTACTGCACGAATCATCCCGCTAACCTGTACCCTGTACCATTAATAAAAATATTTATATGGACTGCAATCTAAATGAATATATAAAAGTACAGAATTTAAAATAAATAAAATATAAACAGGCAGGTATATTTTAAAATTACCCTATCAAACTAGAAACAGGTAAGTAAAAATATTCATTAAGTAGATACAGATGTTTTCTACTTCAACACAATAAGCACAGAACACTAATACATCCATCCTAATGACCTATATTCTAAACAGATGTCTACAAAGGCCATAACCAGGACGATAATTCTGTATTGTTAATTAGAAATAAAGGTAATCTGAAATACGTGCGAAGTTTTACGAAGCATTATCTGACGAAGACAAAGAGACAGGTTGGAAAGAATACAGGTAAATTATATGAGCAAAGATTAAAAAATAAAGCTGTTTATCGTTTTCTCTTGTCCTGGTGTTTGGCAACTAAAACAGATCAGAAAGCCTTGTTTTTGCACTGTAAAACTTTTATACTTTTAACAAAAATAGATATTTACTTATCTATCTCTTTTACATATCGTACAGAATTTATTAAACTTACTTTTCTTCTCAAACTTAATGACCTAGATGGATCTATTGTCCTAATGTAGTATTAAAATTTCATTGCTAGATCCTTTCACTTATAACCAGATCATTTAACGTATAGCGGATCGACTAAGAAATGTTATTTGTACATAATTATATTTTTGGGCATTTCCTATACAGCGCCATTTAGACCCAAACTAACCATAGCTGGCACTATCATTTTTACAACACCGATAAACATGCTTAGATACAATATTATTATTTATTTATTATCATTTTTGGAATTTTATACATGACCAAAAGAAACAGATAAAACCGGCAATGGATACTAAGACCCTTGATGTGACACGCGTAAGCTCGTCCGTCCGTTGCTCCAAATCATAGACATATAAGAATAGACCGCACTAATATTGGGACTAGCGTGTAAGTGGATGCGATAGCTCGATAAAAAGAGAACGCTGCTTGCGATATGTATATATGTGGTTCCTTTATCCTTGTCTAGGGAGTGTACATAGCATGTGTGTGTGTATGTTGATGCACAATTGTCAATGCGCCATCGCACCTAAAAGAGACAAAGCGACCACGTATGGCAGCTTTCTCTTTTTATTCCTCTATCGCATATTACACCCCCTTCCGCGGTCTATTCTCACTCGTATATGTCTTTGCTCCAAATAGGTGGTCGTAAAGGTAGATTTATTTAGTTTTTCTTTTGTGCTTTATAGCCTGATCAAGGAGTATTATATGCATAATACTCTTTGGTCACCTTTTCTACTATATCTATAGGTCCTAATAAAGAACTAATACAGTTACGTAAACATACAACTATTTAGCCATGACGTGCAGCACTACAGATTATCTGTTAATGCGACAATCCTTTTGTTTGAGCACTGTGCCGATAACAGCGTGTGCGTCGACCGTGAGAACGCACAGTGAAAATGACCTGACGCGGACATATTTCGTGGTTCACTTACTTTATGTAACTCCACAATGATGTTAATGTACGTAACACATATGCAGGTTATACGTAATTATTTGAGCAAGAAGTACTTGTATGAAGGTTGTCTTAAAAAAAAAACAGATTTTAATATATTTTATAATCTGAGGCTCGGTTTCATATGAATATTATGAAGTTACAGATTAACGCGATTAAACAAACAAAATGTTTCCAACTTTATAACGAGTAGGTATATGTAACTAGTTTAATATTATAAGTCTTGTATTTGTAAAAATATATACCTAAGGAACCGCCGCCGTCGCACTGGTATCGGACCAGTAGGCCGGCGGTGGTTTCCGCGACCTCCGTACCACAGAATTTTCAAGTTTGATAGAAAATGAATTACCATTTGCATAAAACGAGGATGAAAAATACACAGGTTGTAAAATTACACTATCGAATTTTTTTTTCTTATTTGATACCAATAAGTTTGTTTTTTTTATATTATAGGGGGCAAACGAGCAGACGGGTCACCTGATGGTAAGTGACTACCGTCGCCCATGGACACCTGCATCTCAAGAGTCACAAGTGCGTTGCCGGCCTTTGAGAAAGGAGTACGCTATACTAACTTTTAAACTTTCGCGTTCCATGATATAATTATGTATTCACACGGGAATTAACGCGATCACGAATTACCAGGTTGACGTTTCGAACGCGGAACTACATTCAATATCTCCGCAAACTTGGCACAAGTATGAGTTCGATAAATCTATTTTATATTTAAAAATACTTTAATACCTACCTAAATCTTAAGTAGGTATTAATCAGCAGTTTTATAGTGAACTCGACCTAGTTTTATAATCTATTTTCAGTGTGTTTCGTAATCTATGCGTAAGAGATGAGCCGTGTCGATACGCGTCCGTTTGATGAAATAATTTTATTTTTACACGTGAGTAGCTAATATTACTAATCATCGTTTCTTTTTCAATATTTCATAGTGAATCAACGTGATTCAATAGTGAATTCTAAGTAGGTATATTTTCAGAGAACCACCACTAAGCTTTTGACGTGACAACGTCTTATAATTCGATGGAGCCGGCTGCACGCACGAAAAAACATGACTCATGCGGCGTTACCTCGCTCTGAGGCGTTCCTATGACGTTGTCACGTTCAACTATCGTCAGTAAACCGACTTTACAGACATCCGATTTTTTTATATAAAAATCATAGTCTGTTCTCAATTAATTCTGAGTGCGAATAGAAGCATAATAGAGCGTCCAATTCTAGCTTATTTCGTATTTGAGGTAAAAGATTAGTTTCTTAGGTAAGCTAGGTATTACTGAACTCCACACTTTAGTGGAGTGCTCAGCGTGGACGCAACAACGCCGTGACCTCGCGGCGGCTATTGGAGACCATGGTTCTGTCCATGGCATAAGTGAGAGTGCGTGGGAATCCGCTACCTCTTTTTGTAAGGAAGTGATGTCAGCTAAAGAGGCAGCGGATAGGGAACGGGAGAGAGCTAGTACTCGTATAGTGTGACCCGAGGGGGCCTCCACACGATAAAAAAAGAAAAAGGTAAGCTAGGTATGGAAAAAAATTTAGATCATTCCCCAGTTTCGTAACAAGTTTAGGAACACTATAATATATTACATTATTTATAAACAAATATGTATTATTAAACTCAACCACTTGTGGATTCCCTGGCTTGGTGGAATGCTCTTAAAATGTGGATTGTGGTGTTACCTTGCAGTAAAAGTAGAACTTCGAATGTTAAGTTCGTGCTTCTCCTCGGTGAAACAGAAAACAAAAATATTACAAAACACTTCGTCTATATCAAAATCCTATCCTGTACAAAGGATCTTATGATTCACCGTTGTGTTACCCTGGTTTAAGAGTGGATCCATCACCCTAACCTAAACGTAACGAGAAGTGACCAAGGTCTGGTGAGTTTCTCGGATACTGATCACGGTGATAATAAAAAAACCAGAAAGTTTTGATAACCCTAAAGGATATTTATTCATAAAATTTGTAGCCTTCTTATCTGGTTTAAAACAAACTTAATATCCAACTGTTGAGTTTTCATAGGTATACATATATAATTCTATTGTAAATAAAATATCCATTGTATAAACTAACCACACTCTGGAATACTACGACGGCGACATTACCTAGCCGCAAACAAAATACATACAATGAATACATTTTACCCATAGATTAGTAAAAGGATGTTCAAAAGACGACAAAACGATTTCACGCAAACATTGTTTTATTTATGAATGAATGAATGAATGAATGAGGTGCGTACCGTGCGATAGTAAAGTTAAAATTTTTTTGTCTTTGGAATAGAAGATTTTTATTTTATGACAATGGCATTGACACCTGTAGTGTACAGCCTTGTTTAGTAATACGTATTAGTTTTTTTTTGGATAAGGATATTTCCGACTACTGCAAAAATGCCATCTTTCTCGTGGGAAACTTATTCTTCGTAATCTCATTTATATACGACAATGTTAAATGTGAAGAAAGTAAATGACATATTTCTATGAGATCTCTAGACAATAGAGACGTAAAATATTATGCCTGTTGTTGAACTCATTAATTATCTTACTAATTATTTATCTTTAAATCTTATTAAAGATAATTGGCGGTATTCATAAATATTAGTGGCATAGTAATTTCTATTTTGTCTACAAATGCCTATAATTTCTAAGTATAAAAACAATTTCCACGCTTATTCTATTTGGTATTTGGTATAGTCAATTTAAGTTATCATAAACCTACATTACACGCACACTTTAGTCACAAGCAAGAACTTAATTAACGAATTTTACATGAAACATGAATAAGGTTCAGATCTACCTATCTTATCTAAGGTTTGTTAATATTTGTGTATACACAATATCGCCTACTAATTTTCCTGATCGTGGGCTCATGGTCTGTCGGGCCCACTTGACCCACATCGCGTAGGCATTAATGACTGGGCCGCTAGTCTAGTGTCTAGACTAGGTGCGCGCTACAAACGGGACGACATGGGACCAGTATTTATTTGTTACGGCATTTAACAATTAAATAACATACTTACATAGAGTAAAATAATTCATAGCGGGTTTTTAAAAATTGACAAAAGCAATAAACGACTATGTTTAGTTTGAAAATTCCAGTGTAATGTTGTGATAAAGTGTGATAAAACATACGAACAGCATTTTAAACGATTTATCGAAACGTTTTAACTATTAATTTGCCTTTGGAACCTCTAAACATATAGCTACAATCTAGTTCTTAAATGTATGTAATGTGTCCATCTAGAGAGGCGATATTATCCCATGCTGCATTTCCTAATCTGTTATCGCCACTACAAGAACCTTTTTTTTTGCAAATGGTGGTTACTTTCTTTTCCAGGGGTCGATCTCAATACTCAATACCTGGTTAGAGTGCCAGGGTGCCGCTAGGTTGAAGGCGCGGGATGACCGCTAATAATAGAAATCTTAGTGGAACCTACATTTAACAGTGAAGTTCAGGCAAGTAATTTGCAATAAAAAATATTGTGACGATAAATTTAAAAAAAACTGTCCTATCTCTCAAGTTAGACCAAACTACACACAGTGAGCAAAATTTCATTAAAATAAATTCATATTTTCCACGAAAATTATCCTAATTTTAAAAAAGCTTTATATAGACATTTTACAGCCGAAATAATGTGTTACAGTTACAGGTGAAATTACTATTTCATACTTTGTAAATTTTTATATATATATTTGTTCCTTTTTTTTTCTCTTGCTTATTACTTATAATTAGAAATAGGTAAATCATCTCTAATAGTTTTTATTTCACGGAAGATAATCAACCAGTAAATGTGGTGTACAGCTGTAATTGGACTCCAGGTTAACAAATTGTATAAGGTGACTATTAGTTTAAGAAGTTTTTAATCTGTTGTCTGTTTCTGTACCTTACAAATAAAATAAAATAAAATAAAAATTGTTCATCAACGTGACAAGATTTTTTTATACATAAAGATCTAACTATTCTGATTAATCTAAAAAGCGTGGCGCGCTTTTTGTTGTTTGGCTTCTTTAAACATGAAAGTTAAAATATTGGCATTGCTAAAATGCATCGATACTTATATCGTAACTTATACAAGACAATTTAATTATTTTATCATTTTCACATACATACCGTCACGTCTCGCGTAAAGAAGCAAGCATATTGCGGCCTACAGGGTATTTGTGAAAAGGAAAGATAGGCAATAATAGAAGGGTGGAAGGAAAAAGATATTGATTATGCGGATGGATTAGGGAGTGAAAGCAAAAGCGCGACGCTAATGATTGCATTGTTTTCCGCCGAGTGAGTGAGGTTACCGGAGGACCTAACCTTTCCCTCCCCCCTAACTTCCTCCTCTTCCACCCTTCCGCTACTCCCACCTTAAAGGCCGGCAACGCACTTGTGACTTGTGAGTCACCTGCAACTCACAAGTCACAAGTGCGTCCATGGGCAGCGGTAGTCATTTACCATCAGGTGACCCGTCTGCTCGCGTAAGTTTATTTTTTAGCTATATAACTATATTTATTCATTTACTGGTACACCGACAGGCACTTACATCAGGAGCCGTCAGTTTTAAATATTTTATATTTTTCTACACTAGATATTTCCACAATTTTCAGCGCTTTTCTATATTTAGGTCTCTAAAATATAAACACACACTACACACCATTAAAATTCTCTAATAAAAATAGGTAATGTATTATTAATGACTACAACACAAAGTGGATGTAAATTCAACGATGTTTTGTAATTACAATAATAGTGTATGATTGTTACACGTGAATACAGTTAATTTAGTATCCGGAACGATCAACCGTTGGGCATCCTAGCGCCGCGCCGCGCCGGGACGCTCGCCCACTCCATCCTGCCCTAGTGAAGTCATCCACTTGCGAAACTTTATGCGAAATAGTCACCTTGTCATATCTATTATTCCGTCTAAGTTCCTATACCTATAATCTTCATGTTCAAAAAAATTAATTTATTTTTTTAATATTTAAAAACGCATTGAGCGTTTAGAATTTTATTTTAGTTTACACAAGAAATTATACATAATTTAGTTATTACTATTACCTTCATAGGTAAGTAATATTAAGAAAATTAACAATACCTTCTGCTAGCTGCGACTAAGTATATCTAATCTAATACCTCTAAACGAGCAATTCTTGTATATATGTATGTATATACATATATATGTGTATATAATCTGAATCTAGGAAACGGCTCTATAGATTTTGATGAAATTTTGCATACAGATACAGTTTCATAAAGACGAAGCCCGCCGTGCTGGAAACATGTAAAGACGAAAGGTGGTCGGTCGACCCACGGTGTGCCTATTCTATCCCAGGTGGGACTATGCTATGGATGATACGTATTATCCTTAGCATTAAGGACATACGGTCTTGTATCTACCCATCGTCACATGCCAAGTTATTTGGTTCTAGCACAGATTAGAAAATTGTAATAAAATAAAATTATATAATGCTTATCAAGTTCAGCTGCTAATACTTTGCAACACCAAGACCGAAATCGTGCTCAGTTACCTGTCTGCTTACCACTTAGAACTAAGTACAGTAAGTATATTTAGTATAAAAAAATTATGTGTGAAATTTTTCGACAAGGTACGTTACACAATCCAATGTTCTTCATTGGCAATACCACAAACAATTACGGCTCATATATATCAGTATCAGCCTTTTTAACCGTCGAAAGAGGAAAAACACATGCGGTTACACTATCATCGTCCATAGACACAAATACGACATTATATTCTGTCAGTCAGACATTATATTATACAATATTTACGCTAAACGCCGCCTACAGATTAATGATAGACCTCGGTAATCCGTCACTTCTAACAAATATTTAATGTGACAGCTTTAACTAATGAATGTATCGCGATAGACGCCAGGCGACGGCCATCAGTCAGCGCGCGACACTTTCGCGCGGGAAGCCGGGAAACGCCGCCATTACCAATTGCCGCAAGCAGGAAGCAACTGATTTGCCTACTACTTAAAATGTCTCAATGAATCACTATTAATTTTTTTAGCACGTGGAAATTTGGGGAAACGGTAATTTGATTTAATCGAAAAATCGTGCTAAAAAGACGGTTTTTGTTACATTACAGTGTAGTAGATATAATGGCAGAATAGTGCTACGGAAGTTTTGATTAGTGGAGTGATCATCTTGACCTACTTTATGCAATGCATTCCTTGCAATTTGGTCTCAGTAATGACCATTCATTATTTTAAGTTTGGACAGGTGGTTAAATACTAAACACCTACACTCAGTCTACTAATTTTACTTTGCATTTAAAAATAAATTCAAATGTGGGCATTTACGTCAGAGTCTCAGAAGCCAGCTTAATTACTGTTGCTGGGTACAATTTTCTCAGGCAGTTTTCTCGCCGCTTAATAAATAATGTTAAGAATACCTATAATATAATTTTAACCCTGCTTATGTAGAACTGGCTAGAAGAGACCAAGACCACCCCTCTGGCCTAATACGAGTTGAAAGACTTCACAAAAATTCGATAAGTTTATATAGAACTCTTAGCTAACTAGGTTTGATAGACAGACATACAATTTTCCAGAAGTTACTAGTGCCTGACCACAGACCTAACCCGGACCATGTCGGCGTGAGATGCCAACGATTATACGACTTGGCCATTACCACATACAACGGTAGCAACTTAATTAAAACAAAGCTCATTAGTATCCTTTTTGTTTACCCCACGTTTAGATCGAATAATGGAGGAAAGATGCAAATATAATGTTTATGCAAATTGTGTCATTAAAATGTTATAAAAAATATAAAAGAACTGTTACGTTTTTATTTTAGTTAGTATTAATTTTTTACACTAAATACCAATTGTTATAACGTGAAACTGAACGTACCTATTTTAATACACAGCGTTAACGTCACTGGTGTTATGGCAACTTATTTTAAGTTATAGTTGTGTTGTGATTGTGAATGTAAACATTACTAGACTGGCCTGTTGGTCTAGTGGTTAGTGATCCTGACTGCAGAGCCAGAGGTCGTGGGTTCCATACCCACCCAGGACGAATAATTGTGTGATGAGCATGATCATTTGTTCTGTGTCTGGGTGTAATTTATATATAACGTGTATGCGCTTAGAAGTATATGTTTATCAGCAGTCTGGTTACCATAGGACAGGCTCTGCCTAGTTTGGGATCAGACGGCCGTGTGAGATGTGTCAAGTTGTTATTATTTTAAGTTAATATTATTATTACTTTGTTGAAAATATTAATTGCATGTTCCAATACAAATGGTGGTTGGGTCGACATATATCTAGTTGTGAGTTTTTTTGTCGAAACTGCAGAATTTTCAAGTGTAGAAATGAAAGGACTAAATTACAACGGTATGTATAAATTACTCTTTAAACTTTGTATTTCAATCAGCATCTTCTAGACAGCAGTTATTTTAGCTATAATTATCTTTTAAAAAAAGCATCACCGACTTCAATGTACTTTTTAGTGGAAAGTAGATGTATTTTGTTTAAATATAATATGGGTAGGCCAACTAAACGAACTGCTCCAATGAGACATCGAGGTTTTGGAGCAAACGAAAACATCATCGATGTATACAATTTTTAGATATTTGTTGACTTTTAAGAAACCGCTCGACTCCACCTGGGACCACCTGGGAAGTATACCCTTTGAAACAAAAAAAGAATTTTCAAAATTGAATCAGGCGTCTTCGAGTAATCGGTGAATAAATGAGAACCTCCTCCTTTTTGGAAGTCGGTTAAAAAAACAGCGGAATATGAGGATTGTGAAGCGAGTATTCTTCGCTACTTGCGACAAGAACAACAAACTACAAGACCGACCTACTAATAAACTGTGTTGAAGCTTGATTGGATAGTTGGATTCTTTACAATCATTTCTTGAAATATGTATTATCTGTACCTACTACTGACTACTGATAATATAAACATGAAATGTCTCAAAAATCGGCAGTGACTATGCAAAAGTAAAGTATCTACGACCAGTGAGAGACACGAGTGACGGCAAGACCAGTGGCGGATTTACACATTTGCCGCCTGTAGGCTAGTTAAATTTTGCCGCCCCTACCTCCTCTTCGATTGCAACTGTTTTTTTGTCAATGATTTGTGCACTAACTACTGGTGTAATTAGTACACAAATAATTTTTTCCATAATTAGTATGATTGTGAACTAGGAGATCGATGTCTCAGTTTCTAGATTTTTTTTACAACCTAAAGATTTAGCTAATATTGATTGTTTTTTTATGGTACCTTTATTTCTGAACTAATAAAAAAGGTCGAATCATGTACTACTGTTAAGATGGGGTAAGGTGTGCCTTAATACTACTTACACATGTACATTCAATAAACGTTCAATCGATCAGCCTATAGCAGTCCACTGCTCTCCTAACGTGCGCCAAAGCACCCGGTTCTCCGTCTTTCGCATACAATCAATCCCAGCTACCTTTCTCAGTTCGTCAGTCCACCTGGGGGGCGTCCTACCTTCCTTTTACCAGTTCACGGTCTCAACTCTAGGACCCGTTTGCCCAAGAACCATGCTAGGCCACGTCAGTACTTTAACAACATTTTTTTACACCAACCGACACGAGTCCGTTTTTGTTCTGAGGTGAGTTCATGAGAAATCCAGCGGCAACAAAGTTTTCTAACTTTTAAATGTTGATGTAAGATTTTTTGAATTTAGCTCATACCAATGCCCTCGAATCTCCTCATAGGTGAATACGCCCGTTTCCTTCAATTAGTTGCCTGACAGTAGCCACATTTTCCTCAGTGATCGCAGTTGAGGGCCGAC
The DNA here is from genome assembly GCA_949752705.1 of Callimorpha dominula. Classification (NCBI taxonomy): domain Eukaryota; kingdom Metazoa; phylum Arthropoda; class Insecta; order Lepidoptera; family Erebidae; genus Callimorpha; species Callimorpha dominula. Next base: position 21,248,445 of record OX457006.1, on the reverse strand, counting down.
CTTCAGGAATTTCATCATGGAGAGAAACACGGCCACGGTCAAATTCTGTGTAGAAACGCCTTACGGTGCTCAAATGAGGTGCTTTCCTCCCAAAAGTATTTTGAAGACGAGCAGTGCAGTCTTGTGGAGTCAATGAACTTTAAAAATCTTAAAAAATCATCGCCCTAAAATTTTTCTGCATTAATTCCATTTTTGCTACAGACGACGAACTTCAACTTGTGATAAAAAACAATTGACACGCAATTGTCCAAGGGTGTTGGTGAATAGTTTGGAGATAAAATTCCCTTGTCTAACTCCACCCTGCAAGTTTATCTGATTTGTCCTCTGGTCTTGGACCTGTACGGTCATCGTGTTGGTGTCATTTAAGCGTTTCAGCACCTCGATATATCGCCAGTCGACACGTCGTCTTTGCAGAGTATCCAAAACTGCCTAGGTCTCGATGGAGTCGACGGCTTTCTCGTAATCCAAAGCCGTACACAGCCGCTAAAAATACTTCTCGGTCTTTTGCACAATCTGTCAAACAGTATGGTACGGTACGGTACGGTTCACGGTGCCGCAACACCTAGGTGTTGAACCTTGTTAGAGGACGGAACTATTCAGCCGGTCATTATCGAGTAGTCAGGGCGGCAGCACGGGACCGTTTCCTTCCGGGCACGACTGCTTCGAGAAGTACCCGCACTCAGTCGCTAGGAGAGAATTGAGTCCCACCTGTCACCACTGCGACTGCAGTGAGGACCCGGCTCAGCACACGCTGGCGGTCTGCTCTGCCTGGGTGACGCAGCATCGAGCCCTCACTGTAGTCATCGGAGGCGATCTCTAGCTACCGACCGTCATACGCTCCATGGCCGGTAGCGACAAGAATTTTACCGCGGTCGCAACCTTCTGTGTTCCCGGATCCTTGATCCCAAAACTGTTCCCGGATCAATCCTATTTAAGGTGCAGTACGGCACACCGTGTGGTTTTAGTCGGTTCGATTCCGACACACCGTCCCACCGAAAACCCCGGTGGGATAACAGATGCATAATGTGCAACCCTAGGTTACTACTTCGGTGCCGCATTAGTGGGCCACAAAAGCATAAAATATGCATTGCAGCTTCTTCTGCCTCTCGACAGAATCTGCATATTGTGTTTTCGCCACATTTAGATTGTAACATATGTTTGTTCGTTTTGCAGGGTCCGGTGACGATTGAGAAGGAGCTCAGGTTTTGTATCTCTTGAACTCTAGAAGTTCTTTTGATACTTTGTTTTCATAGCCATTTATTAAGGCTTTCGATTGTTTTAGACCAGTTGTGGTCTTCCATCTCTTAATTGCCATTGATATGTATTGGGCGTTTATGATTGAAAAAGCTCGCCACAGAATGGTTCCGATCCATGCTGTTGGTTGTCTGCACCAGCTCTGGCGAGTTCATCGACTTTTTCATTGCTAACTAACTTAGACTCTCTAGCTTTTTCAGGAGTTGCATCTGGCCTACCTTTAGAGCTCGGTAGTAATTCCGTCATCCCCAGGACTTTTACTCATAAGTTCGAGAGTCTTGAGAGAGACTTTGGGCTGTTGCTGTTTGCGTTTCCCGGGAACAGCTTTCGAGACTTAAACATAATAAAATATTTTTGTTTCGTTTAAAAATATATATTTAATTATCTGGTAACAATCCCCCTGATGATGACGATGAAATTAAATTAGATTAAATTATGAAAGTTATTGGCTTAAGGGAGATTTTTAGGTAACTTTTCAATTGTGTTTTAAGTTAGAAAATCTTCCCTCACCCGAACTGTGTTGGCCAGACACACTAGTGAAGGGCCGTGTCACTCGTTCCCGCCCGCACAATTTTCGTAGTCGCGTTTGGTTAAACGCGACTACGAAAATTGTAGAAACATTTATATAGGTGGTGAAACATTTTACGTGTTGAATTGTTTGTGTTTGACATTTAGGTAGTTAGGTATATATGTAAATATGAATCTTTTTAATTTTTGTAACACAAAAAAAATATAAAGGAACCCCCGACACAGGATTACATCCTAATGCGGGAGTTGTCTTTTTTCAACAAGAATATTTTCCCAAATTCGCCGCCCCTAAAATCTGCCGCCCTAGGCTTCAGCCTACTCAGCCTATTGGTAAATCCGCCACTGGGCAAGACCGTGTTTATAATTGTTGACGTGACAACGTCTTATAATTCGATGGAGCCAGCTGCACGCACGAAAAAACATGACTCATGCGGCGTTACCTCGCTCTGAGGCGTTCCTATGACGTTGTCATGTTCAGCTATCGTCAGTAAATCGACTTTACAGACAACCGATTTTTTAATATACTTTCTACATGTCAATCTTTAAAATATAATAAAAAAAAATATCGCATATTCTCTATTGCACCGATCACGGTCCTAATTAATATTATACCGCGATTGAGTCCCGATTTATATATGTTCATTCGTAATTTCAATGGAAATGAAATGAAATATTGTACTATTATGTATTCTGTGCTATTAGCTGAAACACAAGACTATTAACAAACTGCTAGCATATCGTTCTACATATTCAGTCACTGAAATGAATTGAAAATAAGTTATATAAAGAGATTTGAGGTTTGATTATGACATTTGAATTAACATTTGTTTTCTATTTATAAACTTTTTTTTATAATTATAATAAATTTATTTCAACACAAGCACAAACAAGTCGAATTTACAAAGTGATTCCTGAGCTAAGTAGACTGGTAAACAATTGCGCAAATAAATGAAACCGCTGCCACCAAAGGGTCACACTGAAAGTTTTTAGAAATTAAAAAACGGAATGTTATAGGAGCCTATTAATATTTTTATTGCTTTTCGAAGTAGTCTCACTTCTTTCTAAGCACCGTCGCATGCGACGGAAATATTGACTGAAGCAGTGAGCCCACTCTTCTTTAGGGATCTCTTCCACGCTTTTTCCAAACGCAGCCACGGCATCTTCAGGCTTCATAAAACAAATTCCTCTAAATTTATCTTTTATTTTTGGAAATATATAAAAGTCACAAGGTGCCAGGTCGGGACTGTAAGGAGGATGACTCACTAGCTCCAAACCTTTCATAGAAAAATAATCGATAGTCCGTCTGGCGGAGTAAGCTGGAGCGTTGTCGTGGTGGAGGAGAATCCTGGTTCTTGGGCGCTGCTGTCTTACATTTTTCAAGACAACTGGTAGACAATTACTGAAACACAAATCTGCAGTAACAGTCCTTTTATCTTCTAGAATTATTGTTGCGAAATGACCGTCCGTCCAAAGAATGAGGCAATCATCTTTTTCCCTTGACTTCTGCCCTTCTTTACTTTTATCGTCAAATCTTTGAATGGAAACATCTATTCCGCAGATTGTCTTATGGTTTCGTAACAATATATCGAACTTTCATCACCTGTGACGATGTCCTTACAGCATTCGAGTCACCTCCATCATACATTTTAAGCATTGAGCGGCACCAATCCAAACGACGGCGTTTTTGATCTTCCGTCAAATTATAAGGTATCCATCTAGTACAAAGCTTTCCGACGCCTAAATGTTCATGTAAGACTTTTTGTACTTGACTCATACCAATACCTAAAGCTGCCCGAATTTTTTGATATGTCACCCTTTTATCAGGTTCTATCATTAGCCGCACAGCACGCACGTTATCTTCAGTAGTCGCCGTAGCCTTCTCGAGATTCATCAGTGAGTTTGCTTCGACCACGTTTAAACTCATTAAACCAGTTGCAAACAGTGGCACGAGATGGGGCTTCGTAATGAAATGCCAATCAAATTCTATCGTAATATTGTTGTTGAGTAAGACCGCAACGAAAGTCGTAATAAATCATTTAGCGAAAATGTTCTCTATTCAAAATCAATCCGATGCACGACAGACACTTTTTAAATTAATTGCCACCAATTTGTAAAAACAAATGACATATGAAATATTAATCATCTACAGATTCCCAAAGAGTTCCTAATTCGAAATTTAAATAACTTTTTTATTGGCTGCTTTTCTTACTGGCCTATTCTAAAAACTTTCAGTGTGACCTACGTATTTAGGTAATATCTGTATTTTGGATGTCGGTGTTCTTTATGTTATTCAGTCCTAGTAGTTGCAATATTAAAAATATTGGATACATTTATCATCTATTATTTGAGGGTGTCTTACATTTGTGTTTATTTTTAATCATTGCTTACTATCTATATTATTTTCGTGCACACCGTCATGTGTATGTGTGTGTGTGTGTATGTGCGTGTTTTTAATATGACTGTGTGTACTGTGGCACTGCAATCATTGTTATTAGTTATTGTAAGATCTAGTGCATCACTGCTAACTCTGTCCAAATAACTAAATAAATCTGTACAGTACATGTTGAATTCAAACATTCAAAAACGTTATACAAAATATGGATAACCTCCTCAAAAAAAAACAGTGTATAATATAACATGACACGGTAACGTACTATTTAGTATGTTATTGTTTAGTTTTTAAAAGGCTTGTAGTTATATCACTATAATATATTTATCGTATCTATTGAAAGAACGGTATTTGACTGTCAAGTAAAATCAGCTTCTCTTTATTAAATGTCAAAGTAACAACTTGTGACGTCATCGTCATACTTTGCTACAGTCGGTTCATTTACTTAATTGTTGGTCGAAAAATGAAAAAGTACGAGTACCTATCCCAATTTTTCAAAGACTTATATAACACTTAAATTTATGAGAACTGTTAAATAATTCATTTTAAACTACATAGGTACGATACCTAATTTTTAATTTTTAAATTTAATTTAATCCACGAGACTGTCGGTTATCAACATCTCAGCGATCTCATCGGTGATGCATTAATTTTAATGCTATGTACTTGTGCACATATAAAGTCTCTATAATAAGGTAAAAAAACTGATATTAGTCCATAAAAACTACGTCACGCACATCACCTGGCCAGAGGATCGGAGCGAGCTGACGTCAGCGCTCCTTATGGGTAGCCCACGCTGTACGCAAGGAGACAAGCTGGAATTTAATAATTGAGAAACAACACCATTCATGAAGCCACGCGGTGTTAGAAACTGTTTGGGATAGACTTTTTGGTATGTAATTATTTTTGTTCAAGAGCCATGGGACTGATCGCTGATGGACCACGGAGGATGACGCAGATGATTGTACAGCGTTATGTATTTTCTAACGAAGCACTTTGTCGTGGCCTGTGTAAGACCATATTTTAGGCGTATGCATACACGTATCTAACAGTAATTGTTTTTAACCGACCACAAAAAAGGAGGAGGTTCTATGTTAGGCTGTGTTTTTATATGTATATTCACCGATATTTCCATAATTATCTATTTACTATTTTTTTATTTGAAAGGGTATGCACGCAACGTGGTCCCATTGTCACCAAGTCCGGATCTGATGATGGTATATGAGGTAAAAGCAGGAAGAAAGAAGAGAAAGCCTCAGAAATTAAGGACATGTAGTGGGTTTGTTTTTTTTTTTTTTAATTTTTGCTATCTTTTATACTTCATGGGCAATAAACGTCTATCAAATCAAAGGTTAGGTCTCACTGTAGCTGATGTAGAAAATAGTACCTAAGCTTCTGTAATTAGACAGTTTGAAGGGTTCTCTTCAATATGACTGACAAAGGAATGTTAAGGATAGTTTTTTTGGGTTTCACTTAATCTTATTTCATTTGATCATTTTCTTAAAATTAACATATGAGCAACTCGGTGACGGTTACCCATAAATATGAAACACTATAAAAGACTGGACCTCTCAGTCTGAGGATAATTCATTCATTAACATCATTCATCAAAATTCTTAGATCAATGAAATAGCTTGGAAACCTTCAACTTAGAGAAGATATTTAACATTTTAAAACCAATTATAAATTATTCATATTAGGCATCAAATTTTTCGTGTAGGCGTGAATTAAAACAATAGAAAATTCGGATCGAGTGTCCAAAACGGGTGGCGGTGATGACGATGTATATATAGAACGTTAGGTAAGCATGGGTGATACGAATGACGGCTAGACTGTGTGACCCCAGACAGACACTGGTTATGTGTTACCAGCTCTTTAAATTATATACTCCCTTAAATACTTCCTAGGATTAATTGACGTAGTGCTAGTGCTGGTAGTTACACGGTTTACACTCAGTATGAGAGGGTTTAGGCATAGGTGACACAAACCTTCGAAAATAGGTGGGTACAGACTTCTTACATGTAGGTACATATCCATTTTGGTTTACAAAAGTAATTTTTTAGATAATTTAACTTAGGTAAGTTTTCTTTTTATTTATGATGTAGGAGACAAACGAGCAGACGGGTAACCTGATTGGAGCTGGCCGCCGCCCATGGGCACCTGCAACTCAAGAGTGACGCATCGAAGTGTGTGCATCGCCGGTCTTTAAGGTGGGAGTAGGGAAAGAGGGGAAAGAGGTACCTTTATGCTTTCATTTTGATTACTCCAGTTAGTGAAAATGACGTGACCACAGATAAGATAATAGTTACTTCGTAACAGATACATCACTCCCATACAAAACTCAAAATACCTACGTTATAATAGCCTATAAAATTTAAATAATAATACCTGGCGTTAGCTGCGACCAGAAATATATCTTATTTACGCTTTTGAAAGTTGAGAACGCCTTGCCTACCGCGCGACCTTCGTCTGTATGTGAAGCCAAACTGCCGGACACTTTAGGGTTGTACAAAGTGCACAAATAATGAAATTAATTATTTATTTTGGGGTATGTCCCGATATACACTGCGAGCACTGTTCAGTGCTCTTACTGGGGATAATTTCGTTCCGTTATGGACTGACAGTATACTGCCGCAGTATCCTAGGGAAGTATATGACGTCATAAAGCGTCGCCATTTTTGTACTGTGAGCACTGGCGTTTTCGAGGAAAGGTGCTCTCAGTACTTTGATCATGTGATCAACTACATTTTTTTTAGTCGAAATATGTTCATCTCTTTTACCGTACATAGCCCCATTTAAATAATTCGGTTATAAAGTTATTATGCATTCGGTTACTTAAAAAACAATATTTTCTTGCAAAAAAAATGTGTGTGTGTACCAGAGTACACAGGTAAGAAGTGAAACTTCTTTACGACATATCATTTTTCTACTATTTGCAACTTCACGAAAATGGGGTAGATAAGGCTTAAGCCTTAAAAAATTATAAAACGAAATATATAATCACTCTCACTTTTCTTGTAAATTCACTTAAATTTGAATAAGTCTTTTTATTTTATCACTTTCAAATTAATATATTGTTATTCTTATTTCAAACCAAACTTCAAAACTAATATATTGTTGTTATTATTATAATATATTACATTATATTCTTTACGTCACTATACTAAACTTTGATAAAAAAAGCAACATGGCGCGTAACCGAAAAACGTGACGATTGCTACAAAATTTCTCCCATACGTCGATAAAGAAGTTTCACTTCAAAAAGTTAACTTACTTTTATTATGCGAGTAATTGTCAATTGACAATTGACTTGAATGTTAAATTTTTAAATATAACTACATTTAAACAATTTTTTTCTTGTGGAACAGATAACTTTTACATATATATGATAATTATTTTCACGTCAAAACAGCGCCAAAAAACATAGATGGCAGTATACTGGACTGTGCTCCGTATTAAACAGTAACCAGTAAAGCTTATTATAAAGGAACGGCTTCGCAGTATACTAAATTGACGTCAGTTCTTATAGTGCTCGCAGTGCACATCGGAACACACACTTGATAACAAAATTTATGGGTGTTGAGTTTTATATAATGTTAAATCAAATTATTCCCTATGAAATTTATATCTTTAATTTTTATAGGTAATTAAAATATCCTTAAACCGAAGGTTTAGTTTTAGTTTAGTAAGATAAAATGTTGATGCTGTAGACATATACATCACTATCACTACATTTTACACCGCCGCTTTTGTCTGTCTATCTGTTCACGAGAAACTCAAAAACTACTCAATGGATTTTCATGCGGTTTTCATCAATAGACAGAGCTATTTATGAGGAAGGTTTAGGTATGTAATTTGTTAAGATTTGTTAAGATTGGTAAACCAATTTACACAATATGATTATGATTGTTGAAGATGTCTCTGCTACCCGTGCGAAGCTTGGACGGGTTGCTACTAATGGCTGTTGCGTAGACTAGAGAAATGTACTCTTATAATTTAATACTTTTGTATTACATAATAATATGTTACACAAAAGTATTAAATAACAAATGACTACCTACTCAAATAAAAACCTCAATCCGTGGCGCTCTCAATATGTTTCAGTAGCTCTTATTATTATTTTCACTATATTTCTAACTATATTACATATTGTGTGAGAGAAGCAGCCGTCAGTTCGCCTTGCCTACAAGTTACAACAAATGAATACGCTGGTAGTCCACACCTACTAAGTTCGTCACCTTTCGTAGAAATTATGGGTTTATTATTGACGGTTTAATAGACTACATTTATTACAACATCACGCTGGCCAATCACTCAAAACCTGATTTAGTACAACATTGTATAGAGTATATATATAGTAACATTTATTTTTTTGTTGAGAAGATAACTATTATTTATTATTAGTACAGCCACGCGGCAATGGCGAGTAAAGAATAAACACCTAAAGTATTTTTATATTATATTGACAAAAAAGTAATAATCATAATCTTTTATTCATTTGTTTAACATAGGTATGACACATACATATATGATATACATAGATGATAAAATGTATTATGTCCACTATGTTATGCCATGTGGCGTACAAATGCAGTATGCGTATACTGAAAAGAAATTAAAAAAATAAATTGAAGTTAAAGTTACAGTAATAAAGTAAGTGTAAGATCAATATCAAAGTTATAAGTCATGTACATTGTAAAATCATTTTAACAACTTATTTTTAAGGGATTTTACAGATCACTAACATTTAGCAATAACGCAATTTAACATAATAAATACATTTAGCAATAACAAATCATCTCCACTTCATAATAAGTTCGATTTGACATTTTGTTTTTATTTACGGAGAATACCGTTCTGCCGTGCGCGCGTGCTCTCAGCTACGCGTTGTCGCCCTTACTGACACTTTTACCGTGGACGGTAAGCTAAATTGGTAGGTATATAAAACGCGACCTCGAGCGAGTGATGTAGCCCTGACGTGACTAATTTGTGTGGTATAACAAGTGATCTAGGAAGTAAGACAGATATGTACCTACACGTAGGATAGGAAAAATATATTTGGAGGACCAAATCGGAACATAAAAGAGAGAATTTAATTTAGAATTGTGCAAGGAATTTGTGTTGATTTGGTAATTATTTTAAATGAAAGATACAAAGTATACGTAATTATATACGATATAAATCATGATGTTTACTAGTCTTCGTTGAAGAGCCTCATGTTGAAACATTAAGCTAAAGGAAATTCTTGTTTTAAGCGTCTACTTGAAAAAAAAATGCAGCAGTACATTCTGGGTTAAAGTGTTAAGGTGATATTATCAGTGGGTAGCGTTGTTTTTATAAAATAATATCAAACAAGTCCTCGGTATCTGTTTACATGTATTGTGTACAACCTGTGGAACAAGCACATCGAGGTAAAATAAAAATAATAAATCCGTTAATGGGACTTCATTATTTTATGTCATGTGTTCACATGACATAAAATAATGAAGTCCCATTTAGTATCTAACTCGGTCGGTGATTTCACAACCAACTGATTTTATATACCAAAACTTGACAATCAAGCTGAGGGCCGTCCTGCAGTGCCAGTAGCATAGCATCGCCACAGAATAGATATTGCAGCTCTCGCAATACGATAGTCCTATAAAATCTTAAAGATTAGGTACATGAGTAGAAAGTGACAAACAAAGTAATTTTAAGTACTCTGCTTAAAGTGAAGCGATGTACGAGAAAGTAGCATTAAAAAAAACAACTTGATACTCGCGGTAGCTTGTTAGAAGATTTTCTTTTAAATAAGGTATTAAAAAAAAAAAACTAAAACCCTACTATGAAAAACCGCGCTCTAAAAAGTATGAAACAAGAAAATATTCTTGTCTGACATCCCTATCCATTACTATATTTATCGTCTAATAATTTACCTACATTTTAATGTGTGCCATCTTGCCCTAATGATCGCTTACTACTATTATTATACTTATGTATAGTATATTGTAATACTATTGTTGTTGTAAAATGTATCGTTGTGTAAACTACCCTTTTTGCTATGTGGCATACAACCACACATACACATGAGCTAAAATCATAACTGAAGTAGTGTGGACTGGCCTGTTGGTCTAGTGGTTAGTGATCCTGATTGCTGAGCCAGAGGACAAATTATTGTGTGATGAATATGATAAATTATTTGTTCTGTGTTTGTGTAATTTATTTATAATATGTATGTACTTAGAAATATATAAATATGTTTATCAGCAGTCTATAGTACAGGCTCTGCCTAGTTTGGGATCAGACGGCAGTAAGTAAGATGTGTCAAGTTAGTTATTACCCTCCTTTTGGCTTCGCCGTCGTCGGGTAGAAACTGATCTATCTAAACATTCAGTCAGGGCAGAACAATCTGCTAGAAATCCTCGCACACAAGACATGGAGTGTAAGTATTATAATCCGTAGGGAGAAACAACAAACAAACGTTTGCTGCACCGAGTACAGCAATAGTAATACGTACCTACCTATTCTAACACAAGCTATAAATATATCTGCACAATACGAGTACTAACCTTTTCTTCCGATAATTAAAATAATGCAGTATTTTCACCTAAATATTTAGAATGAAAGTGTAATATTGAATGTTTGACATATCTCCAAACAATTGACCCAAGCGTCACAATGGCCGTGCCGAGTGCTGCGGGCGCTAGTCAACATCAAACATATAAATACTATGCTTTGTTTACAGTTTACGATCATTCACTATTGTCTGACGGTAACGTAAACATAATATGCTAGACAAATTTCTTTGAATTTGGTCTAACTGAGAAAGAAATCGTTTTTAATAAGTTCAATAAAGCAGGTGCTCAATTCGACTATTTATCTATGTTCAGCGCTAATTCATTACCATGTTGGCCAATTTAAATGTAAAAAAAACTATTCTTTTTAGTCAGAGAGGGGGTCCTTCAGGTATCCCATATAAATTTAGAAAAATATTCCAATTCTAATTACTTTTGGTACCCACCAAAGAGTATACAAACACTACGTTAGAGTACCCACTACTAAAAGCAACATTCCTACATTTGAGAAGTTCTAACAAAACTAGTCCTTACACAAGAAGATGGGTCGTTCCAAAACAAACTCGGCCCATTGGGACGAGTTGACGGATTTCAAAATTAATATTATTTTCATTCGTCATCTCGTCCCATTCTTAGTTTTGTTACGTTTTAATATCTTGAAAAGTTTCTTGACTGTACTAAAGTAAATAAAATTTTAAAGATTTTCAAGAATCGGATTTTCGAAAACTCGTACCAATGGGCCGAGTCTGTTTTGGGACAACAACGACAGCAACGAACGACCCAAGAAGATATGTGTAACATGGATATTATTCATAGTTAAGTACCGGACTCTGAACAGTTTAGTTAGGCACAACACGTAATTAACATAGTTACAAGTGAAGCTAATAATAAGTATTAAAAAAAAGTTAAAAGCAAACACAATGTTATGCATGGACTGAATGACTACTGTAACGTTCGGACACATGCAAAATTGAAAGTGTGTTACACCAGTGCAGTGTTGCACCAACTAGACATAAAAAGAAACACTGGCACAAAAGGAATGACTACTATCAGCCATAAGGAAAAGGTACTAATGGCCTCATATAAAAGGGTTAAAATGCCTATAAAGTAACCAACCATATTGCCCCCTAAGAGGTCTGCCAAAGGCTATTCTGATAACAAGTTTAAATACAACATAGCACTGGTTAGCCGTGGTCATGCATAGGCCTAGGTGAAAAAAAAAACTTTAATTCGAGCAGAAATAATTCCTGTAGCATTTATAGTCCGACCGGTATTGATGGTCAACCAGGATAAAGAAAGTTCTAGATCATTATATATCCTACAGATTCTTAGGCCCGCTTTAATATGGAAAGATTCATAGATCTGAGTATGAATGGTGAAAGCTTTAATTAATCGACATAACCAACAGTGCTAACATCGCGATCATATCGCTCGGTGATACTCGTCACGCGAACCTGAGAGGTACCTTGTATTAATCAGGGCTATAGCTTAAAATATTTTAAATCTAATATAGTGATATAAAGATACTAACAAACATACTTATTGCCTAATCCTTAATGGTCGTCCTTGTTAATGGACTTTTACAACACCAGGGATGGCACTTGTTGGCATTGGCACCCACTCACTTAAAAAGTTTTAATACTCTTTTTAAAAACCTTACACTCATGGCACACGGGGTACCTCAGTGGAGGCAGAGGAGGGGCAGACTCCACCTGGATTTATGTTGTACTTTGATGTTTATTTTATTCAAGTTACATTTGAGTCATGTTTAGACTTACTTTACAAAATGTGTCAAGCGTCAGGAAACCGGCCTTACAAATTAGCACCCTTGTCGGCCCTAAGCTGAGTATGCTCATGCTTACACTGGTACCACCAGGAAAGATGGTTCGCGTAAAGAAGTTCCTTTTAAATACGCAGTGTATGCTCTCTCTGGTTTTAAAGCAGACTTGTAGATTATAAAGAAATAACTCTTGATCATGACTCCTTACAACAAATACCATTATACAAGCTGTAGAACTGTCGTGAGTAGGTAAAGGTTCAATGATACTACTGAATTTGACAGCTGAACAAACCTTTTTTTTTTTTCAAGGTATAGGGGGCAAACGAGCAGACGGGTCATTTTGCCCGTTCGGCCACCCTATTGTTACGCCACTGGGCAGCAGGCTCTTATGACTGGACTATGTGTGATTTTAGTTACTTCTATTCTTACATACTACTATTTTATGATAGTGTGCTGTGCTACGACAAAAGTCGAGTAGTTTCGTGTCAATTAGAGATATCGTCACAATTTTTTAACTCATGATCATGACACAAATAGGAGGGGTGTTATAAGTTTAACGTGTGTATCTGTGGGTCTGTCTGTAGCATAATTTCTCCTAAACGGATGGACCGACTTTGATTTATTTTATGTTTTTTTAAAGGTGACACGATCGAGAGTGTTGTTAGCTATAATTCACTATAGCTTTATTATTGGGTATACTTACTGTTAATATTTGCAGTAATTTGTACGGCAGAAATGCACTGTTTACAGTTAAGTTAATTTGTTGGTTTAATTTTCACAACAAATTATTTATTCTCGGTAGAAAATAAACATCACGAAATTAAACTATTTTATTTAAACATCATACTGTTCTGTTCTCAGTTCAAAATAACTAACTTCATAAATATTTATACTAAGCAATTTGGCACATTTAATGTACACTAATGTTAATGTAATTAATCTTGAAGAAATATACGTACCTACATACGTAAGTAGAATTTATTTCTTTAGTAAAACTATTTTGTGTTAAACGATTGTAAATTTGATGTAATTTATTATCACTTGTTTAACATAATAAAATATAAATATCTAGTTTTTGTTACACTAATTAAATTACATACGGTGACTGGCTTCACGGATAGCACATTGGTTAAAGCGATCGCATTGCCATTGCATCGAGTTTTATAGATTCGATTCTCATATGACACAATTAATTATATTATTCAAAGATATTGCTCTAACGTTAATTATTGTAAAGTCCTCCGCGACACGCCAAGTAATTATTATCTAGCACGGGAATCATCTAATAAAACTTTTAATATAATGAACAAGAAACACTATAGTAGCAAATAAGTACACGGCCTGTCTGATCACTGGCAACAACAGAGGTGTCGCTGCTCCCCTTCTTATAAAACCTTCCATCAAGAACACAAGATTTTTTGTTGTTTTCTGACTCGGTACAAAGTCGTGTTGAATATCTTAATCCGTGAACTGAAAGGTGTGTGTCCCTATACATTTGTTTTGACCGGTTATGTAATGGTTTGAGTACTGACGAAGTATTTAAGATGCTGGTATCTGCCACTGTTTACCATCGCGGGTCTTGCCACTGGCAAGCTTCAACTTAAACTGGTCCAGTATGCGTACCAAGGAAATTTACGAAGTATGGGACCATGGAAAAAAGTATATAATAAAATTATAAAATAATCTCGACATAGACCAATCATCTCACAACATTTGATTACCATTAGTATGTTGTATTATACCTACTCTAAAACCATAGATAAAAATGTCGGCTAACCTCGCACAGAGTTTAACGACAGCGACAAGAGAAATAAATAAGGTCGGATCAATCTCCTGGTATCAAAACTTCTTGTTCTTTAGTATCTCTCTATGAATATAAAAGGGTAACCAGCCCACTTCAGAAAGTTTTTATTGTCTACTAATTATCTCGGAATATATTTTAAAGGTAAAGTTTGATATTGGTCCATCCAGTAACTAATAGGGACCTACATCTTTCAGCAGTAAGTACGAATATATATATATTCTATTTGGCTATTTATTTCAGAACTTCTTTTCACGGACTTTATTAATCTGTGTAATACTAGGTCCTTATATGAAATAGTCGAGTGCAATTCTTTGTCATCGAATGAAATACAACTAAATGATATATCATTTAAGTATACTTAGAACTAAAATAACTTTTTATTAAACTAACAAAAGTTTCGAGCAGCCTAAGCCCGCCCTCGCCGCTATCGATTACTTACAGAATACGTACTTAACATCGATAATTCACACTAGGAACACAAAAGAGTACAATGACCACAAAATTATCTCATATAACATTCTTTTAAAAGAAATGCAGCCATTTTTAAACTTTATCTAAAAGAAAATTGAGGTCAGAATAAATATTTTTAGTGTAACGTTTTTTAAGCACAAATCGCTCGTTACAGCCAATCAAGATGTCGCTGTATGGCACTCGAGACAATGACGTGATAAGAGGCAGGTGACACGTGCGTTTAAATGTTTTTTCAGCCCACCCCCCGAGCGAAACTGGTTTAATGAACTCGATTCGCGGAGTACACAGGTTCAGTATTCGAAGATGTGACAGATTTATGAGATAACCCATGTTAGTAGTTACGTTGGGTCCAATTTTTATGATGAGCATTTTGATGAACGTGCTAAAATGCAACCTAACTCATAGTGTCAGGTTTGATATTATATAGAGAATGGTAGGGTTGGCACAAATGATACCACTAGTTCTGCGAGTGTTAATATGGAACGATAGTCGCTTACCATCAGGCGGACCCTGTTTGTTTGCCAACAGGTATTTAAAAAACTAGGGGCCAATTTTTTTTGTAGCTTTATTGAAATATTTAACAATATACATAAACTTGTAGCTTATCTATTTACAGGACAGTACCCTGGAGGAACTAGTGATGAAAGAAACTCATCTTAACTTCTCTATCATAATCTCAAGTGCTTGGACCAGCGTGTTATGTTATATTAACACGCCTTTAGCTTCACTTGTAACTATGAAGGGAAACAAATCTTGGAAGTTTTTTTTAATCTACTTCTAATTGCCGAATCGAAACTTTCTATGTATATGTAGTTTGGATGTTAAAACTGGAATTTGGCATCTTGAAACTGATCTAATGATGGAGCCAGGAAGTGGATAGTGGAACTCTTCAGTGGGTTATATTAAACCCCTCGAGTTTGGGTTCATATGATTCGTTTTGACGAGTCCAACCGATTGGGATTGGTAACGTCTGATGACGAAGCCAGGAGGTGGATGGGAGAACTCTTTTTACTTTTTAACTCAGTTCGCTTTTTTTGTTTTACTAAACTATAATTATTCATTAAGTGGTTAGTGACCCTGACTGCTATGACGTAGGTCGTGGGTTCGATTCCCAGCCGAGTCTGGGTGTTCTTTCTTCCTAATGCGGGAGTTGTCTTTAAATAAGCAAATAAAATAAAATTAACATATTCTACATTATGCCTAATGCTTTAATCAACACTCATTAACGCAATAAATTAGTCTATGACGCGCGTGCGTTTTTGTACGCAAGCGCACGTGCCACCATCTGGTGCAGGAAGAGCGCTCGAGTGGAAGCCGGGCTTCTGAACGTGCTGACAGCACAGGTGATATTATCTGTGGCACACCAAACGTGTCGAAACAATTATGAATAAAAACTAATACTGTCACTTGATGGTAGAAAAAGAAAACATCAAATTATGAGTAGGTATACCTATATCGAATTTCTAGGCACCCTACGTAATATATTTCCTTTGCCTAAAAAGTTTTAAACAATTTGATGGATCAAGACACTAGTTATACAACTTATTGTTTTATAAGTGCTTAGGAACGTTTGTACCTTTGGCATTAACATTTTCATTTACTTTTTTGACTTTAAATTAAAACTAGCTGTAAAGATCTAGTTTTAGGTTCCATTCCTCGTAAGGAAAAAAGGAAACCCTTTGTTGTCCGTCTGTATGTCTGTCAAGACCCTTTTTCAGGCTCACACTTGTCCGGTTTTTTTTTAGTAACTAGCGATGAGCTGTAGCGTTATATACATATAAAAAAAGGATTTTTTTTTCTTCAATCGTGTGAAAAAACCGAGCTAAAGGTGAAGTAGTATTTCGAAATTGAACCGACTATAGCCACAAGTGTTCCGCCACAAGTTCGTCTATTACCAGGAGACCCTGCAGCCCTTCGCCGCCTCTTGATAAACTGGCGGCCACACCTTGGTGTTCGGGGGACCTTGCCCCCCCTCCCCCACCTCCGGTTTAGAGAGGCGCGGTAATGGACAGCCCACCTGTTATCCCCAGGCCAGCGCTCATGGAAGGCGGAGATCGTTCTAAGCTCTTCAGCGCCTGGTGCGTGTTTTGCGAGACGGGAGAGTTCCTACTCGTTTTCTCCCGTACTCTCTTCAGCCAATATCACCTTCTCACAAAATGAGGCGGCGAAATACTTTCATTATATTATGTAGATAGATAAAGACAAAACAGACCATGTTCATTTACTCAAATTTTTCAACCGATTTCGGAATCCCTTTTTTGTTTGCTAGTAACTATCGTCAATAGTTATCAATAAAAAAAAATAGTAACAATGTTGTCCCTACTTTCGCCATATATTAATAATAACTACAGATCACCTAATGGTCGTATTTTGACCATTATTTTTAACTTTAAGATGTTATAGATTATGATTATTTTCGAATTTCCACCAGGCAGTGGCCACGACACCATGGGCGAACACTTAATAATTTGTAAAACATCGTTGGTAACTAAGATACACGTCGAACAATATCCTCGACTAATTCTACACTACCTACGTGTGATGACAAGCTCTGACCACAAAAGGTGTTAATTAGGTACAAAAGCCATATTAAAACACACAACTCGCCATTCAGATCTGTAGATATGAAAATTATTGAATTAAATCAATGTTTCTTTGCGTCTGCCCCACTAAGTATTTACTAATGATATTAGACTGTTTGAAATGCATAAATCATTATTTTGCTGAGTACTTTGTTATAATATGTATTAAAGTACTAATTTATTTGTATATTAATGTCTCGCCTTGGTGATCTCCTTTCTAGATAACATCCGATATGAATCTATATTATTATCTTTTTATGTTCCAAGTGTGTATATTAAATCGGTAATTACAAAGGATGCAGATGTTAGAACTTGTAAACTTCAATACTCCTGTATATTGTTAATATATTCGAGCCTACTTCTGAAAGAACTGAAAAAAAATGTATATTATTTCGGTAAAAAAACTTTTTTTGTATCCGACTTATGTGACGAACTGCACACGGTTCGCTTGATAGAAAGCGGCCATCGGTGCCCATGGGCATACCCAAGGTAAGGTTATTGTAAGTAGCTGCGGCGTGTGCTGCGTCGTCGTGTGCTGCACTCACTTGTAACGGAGCTCGATAATCTATATTGCGTCTATTAAATGGCACCAAACATACAGCTAGCGATATGTGGTACACATCGCATAATGAGTATTCTTATATGAACTGGCGAGGGTATATAAAAATCTCTGCCGTTATTGCATCTGTTGCCTGTCGTAGAACTTCAAGAAAAACTAACATCACGCTACGACTTCTTGGAGCGGCTTAGAAATCTTAAGGGACGCAATCGAACTACTACAAATTACAAATTGTTAGACGGCAATTTTCCGACTTTTACTGGATTTTTAAACAATTAACTTGATTCTGGACCTTTGTACATAGTGATCTGACATGCTAAAGTGAGCTTCTATAGAAATCATGAAAAGGAGGCTCACTGTGAACCGGCACACACGGCTCCATACATGTCGCAGGAAGATTTTCGCGAGGCAAGGTAATGACAAGTGGGCCGTAACACGTAGGCACGATAATTGGACGCAATGGCCACCGGCCGACGGCCATAAACGAACCCAGCGTGGGCCGAGCGACGCACCGTCTATAAGCACGACCAGCCACCAGAACCCTTGCTGGATGAACACATACAACAGCCGCGGTTCAACTGCCACTGGGCAAAGCACACAGAGCCTTGGCTTGATGTTTTCATTCACAGAGTTTTGTATCTACTTTCGTTTTATTTCGACGTTACTGATTAACTAGTTGCTGCTGCGAGTACAAGTTACACAAAAGTTACGACCACTTCTGAGATTCAACTCCATTGTTGCGTCGCCATTAAAATAACAATTCTGATTAGCGGCACGAGTTACTGGGCACGTTTAATATGCCGGGCTCACTGCCAAACACTGTTACAAACGAAAAATCAAAGCAAAAACTATTTCGGAAATTAATCACTGACTTTATGGCAATCCTTTTAAATATCACTCCTCTGCTTTACGGAAAATATACTTAAGTACAGAATAGTAAATTCTTCTCACAAATGTTGCGTCTGAAATCTCTCATATTATACATCACTGAGCTTTCTAAGACCTCGTCTTACAAACCTAATTAGTTGTGAATGTTAAGCGTAATAGTTAATTGAATTTTTTTAACTATGATGTTAAGTATCTATATACTTTCTGAAAACGAATTATCCAGCTTACTCTTCTTATTATTAAAGTTGTTTGCATTGATAACACGGAATTTTTTATATCTCTTTTCTTAATCAAATTGATTTCAATTCCGAATACGCTTGTTCAAGGAAATTCATATGAATTCATTCATAACATCGGAAATTGTGACTAAACCGTCAGAGGTTTAAATATGACACACTTTTGAACAGCTAGATTTCCGTAATTCGTCGACTTCCTGCACAAAAAAAACGTAAGCTCTGTAGTCTGTACACATTGAAAACCAAAAACGGCATTTAATCTACTTCGGCGCGGCGTCTATTTTGGGTCGTTGTCCATCCATCGGGAGCCTGTGATACACAGCTATTCCGGGCGGGGCAGGTTTTCGGGGAATGTCAACAAACGCACGGGCACTCATTCAATGAACTCTATGCATGCGACGTCGGTGGCGGACCGGTCCGCTCGGGTATTCATAAAAATTATGCTCCCAGACACGCTCAATGGAGTGCCGTCGCATTGCGCCTTTATACTTCTAAAGGTCTTTTATGGCGTACGGATCGGATCACGTACGTTTTCTTTACGAATTTTGAGACGTGATGAAACAACGGAAACGTTTCGGACTGTCCCGCGAAAGACTTTCTTTATCGTGCAACAATACACATAACCAAAATCGATAGGCCATTATTCAATTTGACACAGCAGATATTTATTATTTTCGAACTGATTCTTTCGCAGACAGGTGTATATTGCACAAGTATACGAAAAGTGATTATTCGCGTGGGCGCCGTGTGACGTACTTATCTTGCCTCACTACTAGATCATTTCGATAGTTGCACAACTAATGAATACTTATCTAATAACGTGTACATACTCACTGGGGCTGTATATTGGGCACGAATGTGCCGACACCGAATACGAAGCTATTTCACATTGATGGAAACTAGTTCAAGATTATAATAATTAGCAAAAGGAGCTGCTTGTTATTCGAAATACAGACTAAATCTCCTTCCTGCTAGTTTTTATAAACAAAGCCTTACAATTAGACCATGTGTGCATACAGTGGTTGTGAAATAAAAGATATAAATAAGGATTTAGTTTCATATAATTTTCTTTAACAAATGATCAATAGAAAATTGTATAATTAACAAGTAGCGTCTTAACAGATACTTCGAAATTATTAGTGTTGTAGGTAATATTTTACAAATACTTTGGAATGTTCATATAAAGTATCTCATATGAATCAATGTACATGGGACTGAACATTTCACTCCACCTTTACTTACCGCATTAGATAATCAAATGCGGTCCATTTTTTAGTTTTTCTTTTAGAACGTGGTGGCGGGCAGACGGCAAAAAATAATTCGTCAAACATGAAATTGCCATTGCTAATGGTTCTGTGTCTAGGGTAAAACATCCGCCTGCCCGCCACCCTCTTCACTGCCCTCTCACAGCCTATATCTTTGCTATTTTTTTGTGTGCCTCACAGTGTACACATCAATAGAGATAAGACTTACATTTTATTAGCATGTTTATGTAGTAGTTTATGATTTTAAGCCAAATTTTCAAACCAAAACTTTTTTTTAGGTTTCCAAGACACTCATGAATTATTTTAGAGCCTATGATTATTCTTCTAACTTTACATGCCAGTTTTTATAGTTATCTCTATTAATAGTATAGTAATTACAAGAATAGACAACAATTTTACATACAGAGAGCATAAGACAGATTTACATACCAACATTGCTGCACTACAGGTAGTCAATGTTATAATTTGAATACACAAACGATCTAAAACATAGAAACAATATTTATAATTAAAGAAACAAATATTCTGACTACATTCAAATGTTTTTGGGTGATGAATAATATTGATTATGGAAACATTGCACAATCAAATATAAAATGCAGCAAGGTCATAGGAAAGAGTTACAATATGGCATACACTGTCGAGGCACGAAATTTTTACACACCATCCAATGTTGTTTCAATTTTTACAAAACAATATTAATGGAGATTCATTATGAGATTACAATTGAATATACAATACGCGAGGCCATGCTTAGCAGGGTGAAATGAAAATACAACCGTTAACCGCTCAGTTAGGCGCCTTGGATGCACTGATCATTGAGATTAACTAAATAAAGCAGTCAATAAATAAACGATCATAAATATCTAATAAATACCTACACGGGCTATATTTACAAAAAAAGCCTTCCTCATCGACGGCACATACTCAGCCTTTAAACAAATATAATACAGCACTATCCCAGTGGGATAACAGGTATAAATTAAAAAATAAAGCTGCCGGCTTAAGACTTGTATTACAAAATAATACTGACACCAGTAAAATACTCTATCCACGAGATGGAATGTGCGGGCACTCGGCCCAGAACAGCAATAGGAACCAAACTGCGCTACTCGCTGCCTCGCACAAGCGTACAATAAATTCATCACAAATTCTATTTGTATAGAATGGAATATTAATAAATACAATTAACATTGATTCACAATTATCTAAGAATAGCGTTTGTAGCTCCATGAGAGTCTCCGCTACCTTAACAAACAATAACATGCAGTGTGTGCCACAACTAGCGCTGGGCACACACCATCTTCCCACACTGAACAGACCAATTCCTGTTTGTACTGTTTTGTTTACCAAAAGAGTCAGACAAGGAACTGATTTCTTCAGTGAGAGACAGCAGCTCAGCCTTTTGTATCATCTGATACAGTGCAAACAACAATATAACATATAACAGCTCTACTTGAAGCGAGTAGCATTTAGGTACATGGTCGTTGTTCAATCTAACACATTCGTACACACTCAATGTGAACAGAATAATACAGGTTACAATCCACAAAACGAACACTAGGGTAGGAGACTGAAATTTTCAACTTTGCGATGGAACAGATCCGAGTGGTATGTACAAAAAAAATTACTTCCGAATAAATTATAAACTTCGTAAAATAATTATCACATAAATTTCTCCTTATATCTTCCGTTCTCTCCACATAACTTAACACATAATCTATCTATAATATGTACACGACATACAATATAAACAAGGGACGCATTGTCCGGCGAAAGTCCACAGAGAGGCTAGTGGAGCACGGCGGGCTGGCTAGGCGCCTTACACAGCGCCACGCGACCGCTGGGAGCCGCCACGGCCACCAGCTGCACCTGGCCGCGCTCCTCCGAGAAGGGCGGCGTCTTGCCGCGCCGGTGCAGGCGCACCCACGCGCCGAAGCAGACTAGAATGGCGAGGAACACGGCCACCGTCGCGCCACCGGCGATCGACGCCGTCTCCATCATGAGGTGCCGACTCGAAAACACATACGAGTCGTCCAGGTCCTTGAACTCACAGCGCTGGCCCACGAACCCGCTCCGACACTCGCAGTTGTAGATCGGGCTGTCCGAGATCACCACAGTAAAGCACGTGCCCCCATTGAGGCAGTAGTACTCCGAGTAGGCGGGCTCGCACTTGAACGTGGGGAAGGTAACGTTAATCCGCGACTGCGGCTGCGGCTGCGGTTGAGGATGCAGGCGCTGCGGGCGCGCTGGCCTGGCCGGCCGCTTGGAGATGGAGCTCGAGCACGCGCCCGCCAGCGCCCAGGCGGCTGACACCACCGCCCACCAAACTACCAACGATTGCATTTTCCGCACGATCCGGAGGGTCGGCGCTCGCGGTACGTGCACGATTTTGACATTGGACGGTGACTTATGAGAAATCCGAGAGGCGATGACATGACCGCATTCGAATTTCGAACTGGAACCCTTCGCTCGCATCCGCGTCGGCGGTCCGCCCAGACATGTTTCCTGTGTTAACTTTTTTTACGTCGACGATCACTCGCTCATGACGGAGGCGCGGTTTCTACGGGCGCCCGAGATATCGCATCGATCCCTCGATGGGCATGTCGAAAGTGAAACACTGAACTCTGTTCGAAACTCTAATAGTTTTGGTTTACGATTATTCACGGAGCACATACACACAATGTCCCGTTCGAAAAGATATACACAAAATGGTGCTGAGAGAATCGCAAGCACACTACGCTCGGTGAGTTGTCTATGCGCGACTGACGGAGGGCGTCCACTGCATCCGCCATCTGCCGACGAGAATGAAATGCGGGGAACTCGGTGTACGAGAGAGCGCGTGTGTGCGACAGCGCGTATGTGTGTGTGCACGGGGAAATTATACTCGTATGCGTCACCCGTGTACCTGTGTGAGTGAGTAAACCTTTTTTTTCTTTGTATGGGATTATGAACAAGGTATTTCTTTTTCTCAGCGATTCCAAACGTCATGGATTCATTATTTGTGGATCCTTGAGTATGAACATCATTTTATTGAGTATAAGTATTTGTCAAGATTAAATTGAATTCTTACAAAACTTTTCACAACTTAGGTATGTAGGTACATATTATGTCGGGCATGTTGATGTGTTTACAAGTAACTTAGTTATACGCTTATACGTCTACCTGTATAAATAGAAGGCGTTCTCGGCTCTTCACTTATTCAGTACTCTGTTATTGTATACTTTACTATCACTTACATAGGTACTAGGCGGGATAGAATATTTAGCTACCTATTTATTTATACATTATAGCCTTAATGATGCAACTGCTAAGCAATACGATATGCCTGCGTGTTTGATAACTTAACAGAACTATTTAGAAAAAGTTTCGAGCTAACATTATATTTATAACTAATTTGTATTAAGTTACGTTGTCATACACTGCAAAACAAGTTGTTTTTAGTTTTTATTACTTAATGCACTAAACAGTGATCGAGTTTCCTAAGTGGTTAAGTAAGGAGGTTGAAATCAGGAATTAAGATGTAAAAATATTACAGCTAAGTATAATCTGATGGCTAATTCATTGGAATTAGCATAGTACCTCCTAAGTTATTGAACTGGTAGTAGAACTGGTAGTAGTAGTAGTACTAGTAGTAGGTAGTAGGTTTATTAGGTACCCATTTGAGAAATTTTGCACCTTCACCTTACGGATCTTTAAATTTTTTTAAGTTGTATCTACTGTACGTTATTGTCGTTCATTTATTAATTAAATGTATACCATAGAATTATTCATGCTAACCAGCTCTCAAATACAATTGAGTTTCAAACATTATAATTACTATGAAAAAGACACTTATCTATTGTGTGATAAATCATAATTGATACTACTCCATATAATGGGCTAAGACGGTGTCATATCCACGTCGTAGGCCGATCGTTGAATTAGGCCAGTCGAGATGTGTCTGAGCACATCGTGATGCGCTGGCGTTTCTTAATTTGTTTGCCTAATATTCACCATATCGTCCAAAGCGTAACCTTTGACGATTTGTCCGGCCATGTTTGGGCAAATCGATTCTGTAGGCTAAATAAAGTTACGTATCTTAAAAATGAGTTGTTAAGCGCATCACTTGAAAATGGCTGGATAGACTTTTCTAAATTCGGGTTTAAAACATAATAAGTACCTAGTACGGACTCGATTTTTAGACAAAACTTAAATGGAAAATTTGTGCTTAACTGAAAGTTTATTTTTCCATAGACTGAAGACGATTACATACAAATTGAACATCGACAGAAAAACGTCGGTCGTGTTAGCTAGTAGCAAATAAAATGAAATTTATGCCATGGGCCATGCTTAGATAAATACAGCATGTAGGGTAATCAAAGTACTCATCATCTTCCCGCACTTTTCCCGATTTTGTTTGGTGTCGGCGCAATGTATACGTAATACAGTTATTATTATTAGTCCTGTGATTGGAGAGGCTAGTCGGACAGTAAAGTACTAGGAAATAAAAAGAATTTGTGAAATAATCGGGAATCGAAATGCCGACATATCATTATCTACCCAGGCATATCTCGATCGGCCTAATTCAACAATCGGCCTACGACATATAAACCAAAAACTCATAAGACCCGTAAAACTTTTAGACGGAAAAGAGCTTATTAAGAATGATGTAATTTACTTGTGGAAACTTTCCACGACAAGTCGAACTGATATACTGATTGCTAGCAAGGTATTTTGACTCGTATGTGTAAATATTTTTAATTTTCTAGGCAAAACATGATGTAAGCTACTTATTTGTATCACTATAGTATGACTTTTCGAGAAATTTTCAGCTTATACAGAACTCTTAAGTGGTTCAACATTTTTAAGTTTCGTATACTACTCTTGTATGAGCCGAGCAGGAGCAGGAGTCTTATTAGGAGTAGAGCCGAAATTAACAAGCTGGTTTCAAACTTGCGAATTCTACTAGCTCTAGCGTTGTTCTGCTGCTACAATAATCTACTGACGTTTGCACTTAAGAAGAGAAGTGGGTTTTTTTAGTGCTAACTATATATGATCCCTGTGCTTTCTCTTATAGCGTAGCATTTTTTCTGAAAGCAATTTGAAGTATGTGTTACTTACATCATTTTATATTATACATTTATACGATATAGGTACTTATATTTAAGGTTGCCGCTATTGGTGTTAAGGTTTTTTGTTTCCAATAAGTAAATTATTCTAACATGGCCTAATTGTAAAAATAAGTGTTTTGTAATTCTTATTAGTTCCTATTTATTGTGTTGTATCATTTCGAGTTTGTTTGATCTTGAATACAGCTACCTACGTTATTAGGCTAAATAGATTGAATAACAAGTATGTGTTTTAGCGGGAAAATTAAGAATTAAATTATTTCTCATTTTGAATTGTAAATTTTTTAATACGTAGTCCTTCATATATGTGTATCTATATCTATGTAGGTACGCATAAATACTCACAGGCTACGACGGCCCCTAAGCTGTTTAACATGTTCTGTAATGTTCATACTAATCAGCAGTTAAGGGTTATCAGAGTACGGTGCAAATCTGATAACAAAACGTCAATAATTGTCAAAAAATGATTCTCAAATTATGTACGTACAAAACTTTAAGACAATCCGTAGACTGTAAAAAATATTATATGATGTTATATATAATAATAATATAACATAATAAATACAAAGCATGACAATTTTTAAAATAAGTTTAAAACAAAATACGTGTAATGGAATGTTACTACAGTGTGTGTCAAATTCTGCTCCTCTACTTACTCATCATTACCGTGTCCTTTGCCTAATAACATTAAAAAAATGTGTCAATAATATCTTAATATTGATAGATAAATGATTATCCACCATAATTAAGATATTAGAATATTTATATTATTATAGTTATACTTACCTTATTCAACCGATCATGCATAGGGATACACAAGAAAAAAAATCTACATTAACGTGAGCGAAGCTGCGGGCAAAATCTAACAAAAAGTACAGCAACCCGTCATGGCAAATCATAATAAACGTAAAACTACTGTTTTTGTTTTTTGTTATTTTGTAAAGAAATAAAGTTTCTTTTGCTTTATCAGTAGATAAAGCAAAAGAAACTATTTCTTTATTTTAAACAAAACCGTTTTAAAAATGCCAAAGGATAAACACCTACAATACAGATTCCTAATAATAAAATATTTGTTTAATTTTAAATATTACTACTGACTTCAATGATGAGATTCGTAATAATTCGTATCGTGATTCTTACTACGTAGTTAACATATTATAGTTATCTATGAATCCTACTTGTCACTTAAAGCTTGGCTAAAAGGCTGTGTTCAAGGTTTAACTTAAAACTATTCTAATTGTTTCTGATCAATTGTCACTGTCATTGACTGTCAAGTATCAACTTTACTGTCAGTGCCAGTGCCTCAATCATTTGATAATTTGCAATTTCTGTTTTTGTTTAGTAAACTGTTAGGCAATTATTTACATTTTAAATGTTAACACCTCCATGAAGAAAGTTGAATATAAATCAACAATGTCAGAATCTTCCAAATCCAAATCTTCATTAAATTTAAACCCTTCTCCCACTTTGCAATGCAAAGATCTACACGAATATCTCAAAAGTCGTTCGGCGCAGTTCTTGGAGACTTTGTATAACTATCCTACAATATGTTTAGCGGTATATCGGTACGAGCACGCTTATTATAACTACTTTAAGTGTTGAGAATGTTAATAACAAATTAAAATAAAATGTAAGGTTAAGTATGAGGCTTTGACTGGCCTGTTGGTCTGCTGGTTAGTGATCCTGACTGCTGAGCCAGAGGTCGTGGGTTCGATTCCCACCCAGTACAAATAATTGTGTGATGAGCATGATCATATGTTCTGTGTCTGGGTGTAATTTATCTATAACATGTATTTATTTAGAAATATATAAGGATGTTTATCAGCAGTCAGTCTGGTTACCATAGTACAGGCTCTGCCTAGTTTGGGATCAGACGGCCGTGTGTGAGATGTGTCAAGTGATGAAGTATGGTTGGATCTCAACATGTTTATATTATTTCAGGGAGCTACCTGAATTGGCGCGACACTTTGTCATCAGGTTGTTGTTTGTGGAGCAGCCAGTGCCACAGGCCGTTGTCACCTCATGGGTATCTCAAACATTTGCCAAGTATGTGTTTGCACAATACCTATATTTTTATGGTCTCTTTAATTGTTTCTATGAATAATATAGAGCGTAATGTATATTAAATTGACGTTTTTCACTCCAACTAGCTATGGGTTACTCAGAGAAAGTATTGAGAAGTGTCAGGCCAAACAATGTATAAATCAAACATCTTCCAACTGACAAAGTTGTAAATTTTAGTAAAAATACTGTTCCTATAATAGGGTAGATGACTGTAAACTCAAATCAGTATCTTATTAGTAAACATGAAAATTGTAGGTTTAGTATTTTTTTTTAAATAAACACCTTACTGTAGTCAAATCTTCACTTTCCATAACAATATGACTATTATAAAATATATTAATATGTTAAAGTAAAACTGGATGACAATTTTTACACTATTTTAAGTTATTTTATTTCCCAACTTGACAAGATAATTGCATCAATAATAATTGTATTGACAACCCATATATAAGAAATAAATAATGTTTAACTTATTATTTCAGAGAACAAGCTAAGGCTTGTGAGGCATTGTCAGAACTGTCGGTATGGCAAGAAGCGCCCATACCTGGTGGTATGCCTGGCTGGATGCTCTCGCAGTCTTTCAAAAAGAACTTAAAAGTTGCACTACTTGGAGGGTAAACATTCTATGACTTCAATTTTAAATTACTTTTTACTGCTGAGTAAAAGGAAAAGTTACTTTGTGTATATACAAATCTCTACATAAATAACGTAGTATGCACTGCAGGTTGACTGAATTTACGTGCTTATATAGGCATAGGTAGACAGAAGCAACACTAAAATTAAGAGATGTCATGAAACATATATTTTAAATATATAGTCTTAGTTTTTGAATGTCTAGCGACTTTTGAATGTGCGTTCGGACTTGGTATGCCTGGACCAGACGGTTCAGGTTCAGGTATACCACACTTCGCCTCACCCCTTGATAAAGATACCCTGACCGAAAGATATATCAACCTGTCAATAAAAAAACGAGTTGAGCATACAGAATATATTTCCTCTGTTTCCTTACTGGAACAGGGTTTTTAAAGGAGTGGCCGTGAGTTTGTTTTCCCAATTTCTTCTCACAAGGCTCAACCATTTGGACACGGGCGGTTATAGATCGACAGGCAGATATGATAGATATTATGTTATCCATTTTTTTTTATTATTTTATGTTTGACAAAGCAAACTAGTATTGCGGTGACTCTGTATGCAGCGATCTATAATTTTAAATGATAATCATTATTTTTTTTTAAATTGATGATTTCGAATAATTGGTGATAAATTTTATGTAATAAAGATATTGAATTTGACATGTTACTATTTTTTATAATACTTCATTTTGATAAGTTCCAATGTTTTTCTAGCCCTTTGCTCTGTCATAATCATAATTATTATATATATATAATATCAAACATTCAGGGGGCGCCCTTGGAGTATGTCGTCGTCGTTGGAGCCGGACGGTAAGGCTCGCGACGTGGCCTTCCTGGACGCGTACGCGCTGGAGCGCTGGGAGTGCGTCCTACACTACATGGTGGGCAGCGCACAGACCGAGGGTATCAGCGCTGATGCTGTCCGGATACTGCTGCATGCTGGACTCATGACCAGGTTTGATAACTTTCTTGAGTTCTGAGCGAATTTAGGTCTCTAAGAGTTAATAAAAGAGTGGTCTTGTGTTGCTCTCATCTAACGGCTTTCTGATACTTAAACAGATCATTGGTCCATTTAAGTAATACCAGATATGAAAGAATATTAACAAAAAATATATTTATCTGATCATTCCAGAGATGCTGAAGACGGATCTGCAGTGATCACACGGGCAGGGTTCCAGTTTCTATTGTTAAGTACTGCTAAACAGGTAAATCAATTCCTTAAATAGTTAATGTTTCTGAACTTTGTATGTTATTGTCGAAACTCCTGGCATTGTAACCAATGTACAAATATTTGTCTTGTGTCCAGGTGTGGCTGTTCCTGCAGCACTACCTCCACACGGCGGAGAAGAGGAGCCTGAGTGCGGCGGAGTGCCTCGCTT
Source organism: Callimorpha dominula (assembly GCA_949752705.1). Taxonomy (NCBI): domain Eukaryota; kingdom Metazoa; phylum Arthropoda; class Insecta; order Lepidoptera; family Erebidae; genus Callimorpha; species Callimorpha dominula. Next base: position 21,218,949 of record OX457006.1, on the reverse strand, counting down.
TCCTCTACCAACTCAGCTTCAGTACACTCGGCAAGGTGTGTCTATTAGAGGGATCAAACTAGTGTGACGTATTCGTGTGTCTGCTTTTAAATTCAACCCTATCAATTCAATAGTACCTGCATAGTAGATATTATACATAGAAATACCCAACCCAAGGCAAATAGACATTCATGCACAAAAATGTTTGCACTGATTGTTAAGGTGTAATCCATAAATTACGTTACACGTTAAGGGGGAGGGGGGTCAACGAAGTGTAACATTGTCTGACAAGGGGGGTCATAAGCTTCGTGGCGTCACATACGCTCTTTTCAGTTCTAGGTGTAAAATTGCAAAATATGTTACGTCACGCCAGGGAGAGAGGGTTTCACAGATGTGACCACCTGTGACAAGGACGGGGAGGATCTGTGACGTTTGACGACGTTATGGATGGCCTCTAATGATACCTGTGAAATCTGACATGGCAGTCGAATGCACTATCACCGCGGGACAGAGGTCGTCGAGTATATATTTATGGTGGTAGGGAGAAACTGTTTCTATTTTGAAGTTGGAAACACTAAAGCTTGTTAATAGTTACTAAACAGAAAAAAGTAAAATCGATTCATAAACAGAGGAAAAAAGGTTTTGTTATTGTCTACTTATGTAAACACTACAATATAATTATTACAGGATTACTGTCATGGAGCCCCGCTCCCTCCTATTCAAATTCAGTGGTTGACAATGTTATCTTAATTTTTTTTAGGATTACAGCACGGAAGGTATGAGCAACAATATGTTGGTGTTCCTTCAACACTTGAGAGAGTTCGGCCTCGTCTATCAAAGAAAGGTGACTAATTTAGCCTTATTTAAATGCAAAAGAAAAAGTTTGTACCCAGGGATCTATAATGAGACATGTGTCGCCCACTAATAACTCTGTTAAACATATTCTTAGACTTGCGAATGTTTGACTATGACTGACGGTTTCAAGAATGTATTAGGTGCCTCTAGTTGCAATGATAATATGAAATTTTCAAAAAAAAAAAATCCTTTAATGACCATAAAATTGTGAAAACAGCGTAAGGCAGGTCGGTTCTACCCGACGCGGCTGGCGCTGAACATCGCGTCCGTGACCGAGGGCGCCGCCCCGCAGCAGCGCGGGTACATCGTGGCGGAGACCAACTACCGTGTGTACGCCTACACGCAGACCAACCTGCAGGTCGCGCTGCTCGGACTCTTCACCGAGCTCATGTACAGGTGGGTCCTCCGACGAGACCAACTACCGCGTGTACGCCTACACGCAGACCAACCTGCAGGTCGCGCTGCTCGGACTCTTCACCGAGCTCATGTACAGGTGGGTCCTCCGACGAGACCAACTACCGCGTGTACACCTACACGCAGACCAACCTGCAGTCGCGCTGCTCGGACTGTTTATCGATTGTTCACAAACTGTGCATATGCATATGTATAATACGAACAGCTCATATACATTTCCAGGTTCCCGAACTTGGTGGTGGGCGTGCTGACGCGCGAGTCGGTGCGCCAGGCCCTCCGCGGCGGGATCACCGCGCAGCAGATCATACATTACCTCGAACAACACTCCCATCCTCAGGTATTGTAAATCATTATACATTCGAGCGCGTCTGTTTTAGGTAGATTTCGAAGAAAAGTCTACCTATTGGTTTTGTACCAGTTGTCGAGTTTTCCAAAAATTCCTTTATGATCCCTAGACCCCAAAACAACCGCCAGTTAAAGTTTATATTATATATATATATATATGTATGTACCTCAATTTTACCGGCACGATAGAGGCTTCAATTCAATTGCTTTCAAACTTGGACGACAAATGGAGGCAAACAGGGCAAAAATGAAGGTTAAATTCGTGAATGAGGGATATTGGGGAATTGAGGGAAAGGGGGGTATTGGGAAGTAGATTTAAAAAAAAAATACGAAATCTACCTCTGCGGGCCTGAATTGTTTTTACTCTTTTACACCTTAATTTGTTTACTGATCATCTTGATATTTTGCATACACTTTGTTTTGACAAAAGCTTTAGACTTTAGAGCAAATGAAGGTTATTTGAAATATAACATTAGAGCACATGAAATTAAGCTTACTTATATCATGTAAACGGTATTTCAAGTGATATTATACTATCTGTTATTATGCCATATATTATATTTTTGCGGGCCTTGTCTGTGGTAAATTACCATTCAGTTTCATAAAAAAATATTGACGAGTGTGTGGCGACTTCCACATACAGCAACTACTAATCCTGCATGCGCTATGAGAGTTCTCGCGCCGATTAGTATATATACATACTTTGTTTTTTTTAAATGACGCTGATGGCAGCGTCGTTATCACATTAGCATGTCGGTGACGCGAACCCAAAACTTTTGCCTCTACCAAAAATCGCTGAACGCGGCAAAGAAATTTTCACTTCAACGTACTGTTCTCCAATTATAAAATCTTCACAAGTATTAAGTCATTCTTATTGAATTTCAGATGTTAAAGAATGAGACAGGCGGCATCAGATCCACATCGATGCTGCCGCCCACGGTCGTGGACCAGATCAAGTTGTGGGAGAGCGAACGGAACAGGTTCACATACACTGAAGGGGTCGTGTACAATCAGTTCTTGTCGCAGGTACATCTTCATTTGTCTGCCACGTCTAAACGTCAAAATTTTATACTTTGTTGTGATCATTATCACTTGTTAAATCACTTATTTTCTGTTTGGCTTTGTAATTATAAAATAATTTCAAATATGCTGCTAACAGATACATTATCGAAACAAAATATGTGTTGCACGACAGCTCGAAAGACCACATAACTAAGAACACTCTCGAAACTCAAACAAAAAAAAAATAGGTTAAGCTATAATGTCAAATAGAACACAGGCACACATTTTATTTGCGCATAACATAACAAAAATGTTTTCTGTGTGTAATTAATACTTTATCAATTCCCAGGCGGACTTCGTAGTACTACGTGACTATGCAAAGCAGCAGGGCGTGCTGACGTGGCAGAACGAACGATCTCGCACCATGGTCGTCACCCGCCACGGACACGATGACGTCAAGAAGTTCTGGAAACGATACTCCAAGAGCTCCTAGTGGGGCGAGTCAAGCCGACATGGGTGCCAGCCATCCCCACGCTGGGTATCAAGAGATTTGCCGATCGCAGTCCTGATGTGATCGTCTGTGATAAGCTTTAACGAGTATGAAGTATGTAAGCGAGACCGAATTTGTAATGTTGTATGACAAATGTGTGTTAAGAAATCAGCGCTGTGCGTTGTTTTGTATGTAAATAAATATATTAATACTTGCGTATGTATTTATTTTACCATGATATTCGAAAAATTACTATAGAATATTTTTTTGTACAAAAACTTTCCGTGGGTGGTATTTATTATTTATTAAAGTTACAGTTGCACTGTTATCTGTGTAGGCAGTACAGTATGTCTGATACTGACAGGCAGGTAGCTTTTCACCTTGACGAAGGGCACCCCCTATCACTCCCGAAACTAGTTTCTAGTAAGTCTACTTACTTTATATCACTTATATAGTGAAGGTAAATACAGTACTAGCAACGTACATGGATTTGGCTAAGATTTAGAGGTACTACCTCTTAAAAAAAATAGGCAGTCATGGGACTGCCGACAGAAGTGAAAACCTAAACGAAACAACGAACTTAAAGAAACGAACTCTGATTTTTAAAAAGAGTGGCCATGAGTTCTTTTGCCAGTATTCTTCTCATAAGGCCCTACGCATTTTGGAAACTGGAAGTTATAGATAGACACAAGCAGGCAGTAGATTTTGGTGTTTTCACCTAATTTACCTCGACAATCCAGCACATGCTGTGGCGTCTGTTTGTGCCGATCTATGATTTTAAATCTAGCTTCAATTTAACGTTCATAAATGTCACTTGTGTCTTAATTGAATAAATGATTTTGAATATTGAAATTTTTAAAACGTCACATTAGCAGGTTGGTAACATTAAGAAGGAGTTGACAAAACTCAATGTTTAGATTAGCGCCCTCTAGTGTATTATTGGCGTGGCGGTAAAAAGTTCAGTGCTTTTCCCCATAGCAAAAGTGCACAAACGTGCCTAAAGAAGTTTTCATTGCACGACAGGTCATCATACTCATACTTATCCTATTCGGCAAAATACCGAATATCCAGGTACTATTCGGCCGAATACCGAATACTACGGTTTTTTGGTTAGAGGCTTCTGTGAGTCGGTGCGGGTAGGCCTCGAATGACGCAAACTGTCCAGATCAGCAGTATACTGAAGAAGGCTAAGAAAGGTCTGATGACAGCAAAAGGTGTGTTTTTTATTTGGTGTAGTCTGATAATTTTATTGGTAAAAGAAAACGATTAATTAGATTTTTGTGTTCTCTTCTTTTCTTCTCTCAATAAAATACTCATACATAATTAAGTTAAATAATGTAAAAACCCAACATCGGTCAATGCATTTGAATCGTAATAAAAATTAAGCAGTGGAAGATTGTGCTGCAGAGAACTAATATTTATGAATTTTCCGGCAATAGTTGCAACTGAGTTTTATCTTTCTAATACTCCTCGTAGCAATACATGATGCGCTTGGGTGAGTCATTGCAGGAGGCGTCAAAACAGTGGAAAGTAGAAACAAGAAACAAAAATGTCGATATAAACTTATTGCCACGCGTAGTCGAATACTTTTGCCTAATAATCGGCTATTCGGCTACTCGGCCAGGAAGCCTGCAGAATATTCGGCATGTGGCATACACTCTTTGTTGCAAGTCTACTTACAACCGATCTCTATATAGCCCAGTCAAGGAACTAAAAGATAAATTGTAAAAAAAATCACTGATTAAGAATTTTGATAACCGTAGTCTGGACAAGTGGCGCGTCATTTTTTTTAACAATTTAACGAAAAAAAAAGTTTATTTTTTACATTTCATGTGATATCTCGTTGACAGTACGTTTTTCGTCATAATATATATGTACCCAAGGCTTTTTGTACTCTATTAAATAACCTACAAAATTTAACCTGTTCAAAGTCGCTGACTGCATTTTTAACAGCAAATGAAGGTCAAAGTTAAAAAAGGACCGTTTATTTCATAACTTTGAAAGGCACTTACGTACAAGTCTGAAACTTTCTAAAATTGTAGTTTGTGATGATATTAAAAAGTGCTATAAATTTCAGGCGAGTTCAGTTTTAAACTTTTTAATTTATTAATGATCATTTTTTTTCTTCTAAACTACTAAAACTGATAGATAGAATACGAATAGAAGATAGAAAACGAATAGATGTCATGTAGATAAAATAACGGATATTGAAGTTAGTACTATAGATTCGTGGGACAATGTTCTAAATCTAAAGCCTTTCTATTTTAGTACATTTTCTGATAAATCAACAAATTTTAAGTTATTATTTTACCTACCATTCATTTTTGAGCATATATAAACAATAGGTTAACTTCTGGGTTTGAAGTTTGTATTAACCTAACCGTCGATGTGGTGATATCACGGTTAGTACGAATTAGTACGAATTAGTTGAATATGTCCAAAAAAAGTTTCAGTTTGACGTTCTATTACTAAATATATTTTAAAATTCAACTACACGTTTTGACTATACTGTAGGAAATATGTTATAGACTCTAGTGTCTATAAGATCATACTTGGCTTGTTTAGTTTTACAACTAGTAACTAAAATGTCTTAAAGTTTGCACACCACGCATACACAAATTATCGCTTGCATTCACTTGCACTTATGTCCAGTAGGTAGGGGGTCGCCCGGCGGGGTCCGGCGGGGTCACTCGGCGGGCGGCGGGGGCGCCTTGACGGGGGCCAGCGCGGCGTACAGCTTGGTGATGGCGGACTGCACCATGCGCTCTAGCGCCTCGTCCTCCGGACACTTCACTTCCTGCAATATTGAAAACATCATTTTTAGGGTTCCGTTCCTCAAAAAGAAAAAAAGGAACCCTTATGGGATCACTTTGTTGTTCGTCAGGCTGACTGTCTGTCAAGATCCTTTTTTCAGGAGGGTTCTGTTAAGTTGAAGTTAATACCTAATAAGCTAGCCGGGCCACGAGTTGCTGTGGCTAGGCAACTTGTAATAAAAAAAACTTCCCATTAACCGGTTCATTATTTTGGATTCATTCCGAACAAACAACGTGACAAGAAATTTGTATATACGATAGAAGATAAGTTACCATATTGAGCAGGTCAATGTCGGCGCGCTTGTCGTCTACCGTGACGTGGAGCTTGTCGCCTTTAAATATCTTCGGGACGGAGTCCTCGCCGAACATCTCCTGCAGCATCTCGATCGCGCACTCCTGGGAATATCACATACATTCAATCAAATCAAAACCATTTATTCCAATTAAGATAATTATAGGTATTTTTGAATTGTCAGCAGTAGGAGTCTGTCAGTATAGGCCAGTCGTGTAGATAGTTGCCTGTTCCAATACGTAGATTCTATGGAGAAGAACCGGCAAGAAACTCCACTTATTTTCAACATGTTTTTTACAATTTTCTGGTTACATTGCTTTTAAACGTAAACGATATTTGAGGACAATGTAACATATTGTTCTAAAATATAAACACGCAAAAATTACTACTATATTTAAGTTAAAATAGTCCGGAGATGACCAGCCCCGACTAACGGCATCCATTTCCGAGCATGAACACATCAGCCATCGTACAGATCAACCATATTGAAAGGAGCTCGAACTTCTAGGCGAGCATGACATACTGATAACTGCCAAGCAACATAGGAAATTTAACTTATAAGTGACTCCACAGTACTCACTTGAACCATTCTAATTTTTTTAAATACGAGTACATTATATAATACTTCATATTTTTAGTTTGTTTTTTTTTTTATATTCTAGGGGGCAAACGAGCAGACGGGTCACCTGATGGACACCTGCAACTCAAGAGTCACAAGTGCGTTGCCGGCCTTTGAGAAAGGAGTACGCTCTTTTATTGAAGGTTTGAAGGTCGTATCGGTCCGGAAATACCGCAGGCGACAATTTGTTCCAAAGATTGGTTGTGCGAGGCAAAAAAAAACCGCACAGTGGTGGATTGCCAATTATCATAAAGTTTTGTCGCGTTGAACGATGGCGAAACGTTGCGGCCGGTATAAGTTCGAACAATTCCGCGGAGCACTCCCATGCGGTAGAGAATGCAGAGTGAGGCTACATCTCTACGCAACGCCAAGGGGTCAAGCCGATCTGAAATATCCTGGCAATCGATGATTCGAGTCGCTCTCCGTTGAATGCGGTCAAGAGGGAGAAGCTGGTACTGGGGTGCTCCTGCATAGATATGAGAACAGTATTCCATGTGCGGCCGAACCTGCGCCTTATAAAGTTGTAAGCGGTGGGCCAGGGTGAAATACTGTCTCGATCTGTTGAGCACACCAAGCTTCTTCGAGGCCAATTTGGCCTTACCCTTCAAGTGACCGCAGACCTGGACTTCGCTCGATATATCGACGCCAAGGATTCCGATGATGGCTGTGGCAGTCAGGGGAGTGCTCTCAAAGCGAGGTGACACGACAAACGGTATCTTTTTAGCAGTGAACGCGCAAACCTGTGTCTTCGTTGGGTTAAATTGGACTAGATTAAGTCGACCCCAATCGGAAACTCCTTGTAAGGAGGCTTCGATTTCAGACACAAGTTTGGATTGACTCTCAGTGACGTTTTCCCGAGAAATGTTAGCGTGGCCGGTATACAAGGCATCACTCGTGCTATCATCGGCATAGCAATGAATGCTGCTGATTTGCTGCATATCATTGACATGCAGAAGAAACAGCGTGGGTGATAGTTTGTTGCCAATAAGGTACAATTATAGAGAATTACTGATACACCTAACATCTATGTAATATTATAATCTTATTTATGTTCAGTATGATAATGAAATTGGAATTGAGTTCTGTACGATAAAGAACAGGTCAAAAAAATTCAGCGAATTCGTAATTCTGAGTAAGAGATTTTTTGGTGTCTAGGAGGAATTTACAAAGACATTTTATGTTTAAAATATCGTCTTAAAATTGAATGTCGTACGTAGGCAGCGTAATCGCGTCAAATGACGGCATTATCAAATTTATTCAAACCGCCAATTACATTTTCTAAATGTCAATTGTTTTTTTTTCAATAATATTTTTTTTTCATTCATTTAGTCAACATGGGTTATTAACAAAAAAAGTATAAGGCAGTGCAATGCGTGATGGGTGCCCTTCTCCTTGCAAGAGATGTTGGAAATACACACATTATGTTTATTTTGTGTTTTCGTCTGTGCGACTCCGATACGAGTATAATGAACAATATCACTGTGATTTTTTTTCGACCACTGCCCACACTCAACACTCAGTACATCCACTTACCTAGCAATGCATCCTGTCGAGCTCGGACGCAGTGCAGGGAGCTGCGCCGACCACTGCCCACACTCAGCACTGAGCACATCCTCTTGCCTTGAAGTGCAACCTGTCGAACTCGGACGCAGTGCGGGGAGCTGCGCCGACCACTGCCCACGCTCAGCATTACCTAGAAGTGCATCCTGTCGAGCTCGGACGCAGTGCGGGGAGCTGCGCCGACCACTGCCCACGCTCAGCATTCAGCACATCCACTTACCTAGAAGTGCATCCTGTCGAGCTGACGCAGTGCGGGGAGCTGTGCCGACCACTGCCCACGCTCAGCATTCAGCACATCCACTTACCTAGAAGTGCATCCTGTCGAGCTCGGACGCAGTGCGGGGAGCTGTGCCGACCACTGCCCACACTCAGCACTGAGCACATCCACTTACCTTGAAGTGCAACCTGTCGAACTCGGACGCAGTGCGGGGAGCTGTGCCGACCACTGCCCACGCTCAGCATTCAGCACATCCACTTACCTAGAAGTGCATCCTGTCGAGCTCGGACGCAGTGCGGGGAGCTGCGCCGACCACTGCCCACACTCAGCACTGAGCACATCCACTTACCTTGAAGTGCATCCTGTCGAGCTCGGACGCAGTGCGGGGAGCTGCGCCGACCACTGCCCACGCTCAGCATTCAGCACATCCACTTACCTAGAAGTGCATCCTGTCGAGCTCGGACGCAGTGCGGGGAGCTGTGCCGACCACTGCCCACACTCAGCACTGAGCACATCCACTTACCTTGAAGTGCAACCTGTCGAACTCGGACGCAGTGCGGGGAGCTGTGCCGACCACTGCCCACGCTCAGCATTCAGCACATCCACTTACCTAGAAGTGCATCCTGTCGAGCTCGGACGCAGTGCGGGGAGCTGCGCCGACCACTGCCCACACTCAGCACTGAGCACATCCACTTACCTTGAAGTGCATCCTGTCGAGCTCGGACGCAGTGCGGGGAGCTGCGCCGACCACTGCCCACACTCAGCACTGAGCACATCCACTTACCTTGAAGTGCATCCTGTCGAGCTCGGACGCAGTGCAGGGAGCTGCGCCGACCACTGCCCACACTCAGCACTGAGCTCATCCACTTACCTTGAAGTGCATCCTGTCGAGCTCGGATGCAGTGCGGGGAGCTGTGCAACCACTGCCCACACTCAGCACATCCACTTACCTTAAAGTGCATCCTGTCGAGCTCGGACGCAGTGCGGGGAGCTGTGCAACCACTGCCCACACTCAGCACATCCACTTACCTAGAAGTGCATCCTGTCGAGCTCGGACGCAGTGCGGGGAGCTGTGCCGACCACTGCCCACACTCAGCACTGAGCACATCCACTTACCTTGAAGTGCAACCTGTCGAACTCGGACGCAGTGCGGGGAGCTGTGCCGACCACTGCCCACGCTCAGCATTCAGCACATCCACTTACCTAGAAGTGCATCCTGTCGAGCTCGGACGCAGTGCGGGGAGCTGCGCCGACCACTGCCCACACTCAGCACTGAGCACATCCACTTACCTTGAAGTGCATCCTGTCGAGCTCGGACGCAGTGCGGGGAGCTGCGCCGACCACTGCCCACACTCAGCACTGAGCACATCCACTTACCTTGAAGTGCATCCTGTCGAGCTCGGACGCAGTGCAGGGAGCTGCGCCGACCACTGCCCACACTCAGCACTGAGCACATCCACTTACCTTGAAGTGCATCCTGTCGAGCTCGGACGCAGTGCGGGGAGCTGTGCAACCACTGCCCACACTCAGCACATCCACTTACCTTAAAGTGCATCCTGTCGAGCTCGGACGCAGTGCGGGGAGCTGTGCAACCACTGCCCACACTCAGCACATCCACTTACCTTGAAGTGCATCCTGTCGAGCTCGGACGCAGTGCGGGGAGCTGTGCAACCACTGCCCACACTCAGCACATCCACTTACCTTAAAGTGCATCCTGTCGAGCTTGGGCGCGAGCGGCAGGTGTCGCGGCGCGGGGAGCTGCGAGGCGCTGAGGATGGCGGCCACCAGCGCGTCCGCGTACATGTCCGACACTGGCTGCGCCAACCACTGAATACACCGCATAAACGGTTAATAGTATAACTCCAATTGAAATTAAATAAGTGCACTCTTATTTTCTTGTATCTGTATCTATTTATCTATGCAACCCCCATCCCCTCATTTTAGCCTTCCAGGAGGAAGTTTCCGAGAACTGGAATAGAGTACCGAAAATTGAAGTAGTGAATTTGGATCCTTATTTTGAGTTTATATATTTTTTGGTTAAGAAATCATTTTACTGGAAAACATCAATAAATTTTATTACTTTAAACGAGCAATTCTCGTATGTATGTATGTATTTATTTATCTTTGTATTTATATTTTTAAGTATCTCGGAAACGGTTCTAACGATTTTTATGAAAAAAGCTACCGAGCAAGGGTTTCCCAGGTACTATTATATGTCGAAAAAGTGCAATTCCTGTAATCTAAAATGTGTATGAGTATATAGAAGACTGGACGCACCTCGAGCGTGACGGTGTTGTTCTCGACGGTGAGGTCGACGGCGCCGTACACGCGCCAGCGCGTCTCGCTGAGGAAGTCGATGGCGCCGGCCAGCTGCATCACCACGTGGCGCACCAGCCCCACCGACCCGCCGTAGTGGATGGACTGGCGCTGCGTCACCTCCGACGACGTCAGCTCCGTGTACTCTGCGGGCCACCACTACTGTATCGCGAGCTTATCTGCGCTACATTGCGCCACAAAAGCATACTACGTCATTTTTTTTTAATAGAAATATTATAAATCGATTCGTTTCAAATACTTCTGTTAATTTGTAATTCATGCCATTTTACATGAACGAGTCCGGATATTAAAATAACCAATTTTTCAAACTAGTCGAGGAGTCCGATATAAAACTATAGAATAAGTTGCCAACTCATTAGTTCTGACGATCATCATCATCCTCCGCGCCTTTTCCCAAATAAATTTGGGGTCGGCTTTCTAGAGTAAGAGCCCGTGAACCCCAGACCTTCGTTATTTTATAAAAGCTGAAAGTTTGTCAGCGCATGCTCCCAACACAGGTAAGAACGATGGACCATTATGAAGTTTGGGTTGCCCTGGCTTTGGCACTTAAACGGTACTAAAGGTGTGTAAAATACCGATCTAACTTCATTAAATAATAAAGTGCGATATTTTGGTATTATCTTTAGAATATTATTAAAAATCACATTATTCATTGCCAGACACTTAACATCCTGGCAACCCCTAGCCAGACACCCTTAATGTTCATGAAATTATAATTTTACTTACGTTATAGTATAAAAGCTGATTTTTATATATAATACTTGAGTAATAAGTCAATGATGTTTCCTCATTAGCCAGACATTTTTGAAACTTCCAACCCCTTGCCAGACAAGCATATAGGATAGCTGTAGGCGCGAGGCAGTATATATATGGGTAGGTGCGAGTGAGGTGGCGAGTTAAGTCTACCGCGATTCCTCATTGCGCAGTTGTTATTTAAATGTGAATTAATTTTAAAATTGCGAAAAAAACATAACCTAAAATATAATGACATCATTCTTCCGGCTCGACTCAAAACCGGCAGTGAAACAATGCTTGCATTGCTTTTCGCTGCGTGAGTGAGGTTACCGGGGGTCCTAACCCTTCCCTCTCCCCTATTCCCGTCCTTTCCTCCCCTGTAATCCCCCTCTCTCCTATTCCCACTCTCCGCCCGCTCCCCCTCTTCCCCTACTTCCACCTTAAAGGGCGGCAACGCACTTGTGACTCTTGAGTTACAGGTGCCCATGGGCGGTGGTAGTCATTTACCATCAGGTGACCCGTGTGCTCGTTTGCCCCCTATAAAAAAAAAAAACGTCTGGCTAATGAGGAAACATCATTTACTGCACGGATGGCGCATGGTTTAAGTGGTCACCTCGCCACTACGCCGCGCCGAGTGTTGTGGGTTCGAATTCCACACGGGACAAAAATTTGTGTGATCCACAAATAGTTGTCCCGAGTCTGGGTGTTCTTTGTGTCCGTTGTTTAAATGTTTGTGAAGCCCCCCGCGACACAGGAATATTCCTAATGCGGGAGTTGTCTTTTTTAAACAAAAAAAAAACAAAACAAAAAAAAAACAAAGTTATTACTCAAGTATTATATATAAAAATCAGCTTTTATACTATAACGTAAGTAAAATTATAATTTCATGAACATTAAGGATGTCTGGCAAGGGGTTGCCAGGATGTTAAGTGTCTGGTAATGAATAATGTGATTATTAAAAATATTTTGAAGATAATACCAAAAAATCGCACTTTATTATTTGATGAAGTTAGATCGGTGTTTTACACACCTTTAGTACCGTTTACCTGCCCAAGCCAGGGCAACCCAAACATCATAATGGTCCATCGTTCTTACCTGTGTTGGGAGCATGCGCTGACAAACTTTCAGCTTTTATAAAATAACGAAGGTCTGGGGTTCACGGGCTCTTAGACCATTCAATCAAACTACGATACGGCCGAACTTTGATACTTTACGTGAAGGGACTGCTATCAGATCTCCACAACCTGAGTACTAGGCGATATCGAAATTCTGTAGTTAAACCAGGTTGTTGAACTTTTTGTAGGGTTCCAACTACCCGTTAACGAATGCCACAGATGTTTGTATAGCACCCGGGACCGACAGTTTAACGTGCTCTCCGAGGTACGGAGGGGTCTCAATTTGTTAAGAATGGTCACCGATCCTAGACTGACCTGGCTAGTATTACTTAACTTTGTAATATGTTAACCTACTCGGTTACCACTAAGCCCCTCCTCATTAATTCTGACGATAAAAAATTATTTTACTTCTTTAAATAATCTCTAAGAGTTTTCTATTATACATTATAATATAAACCGAACAGTAAACATCAATCAGCTCAATATTTTCTCAACAAAAACAAACACATACTATTAGAGTACGTTCACACAACAGACGGTAAAGTACGCGTCGAACGCCCCTTGGGTTTTAGACGCTATACGTGGTGACGATTAACACCGCACTAACTTGCGTTATCAACACGCGCGCTCAACGCCCGTCATCTGAACATAGCCTTATAGTTATTTAAACACATTAATCAAGTAAAAATACTCACTGTTAAGATCGGAGGGTGCCAGTATGTGGTAATTAAAGTTCCTTTTGACTAGAATGCCCTGTAGTTGTTTGCCTGGCTCGGGCTTCTCTACGGCTAAGGAGCCCATCACCTGTACACAATATTTTTATATATATATAGTAGAACATTATTACCCTTTGTTACTCTTTTGTTATGGCAACATGATGGCTGGTAACATATTGTACATTACACTTCATGACTTGCCCCCCTCAAATGAAAAAGCTCCCAAATATAAATCTAAAGTAAAAAAAGTTATGTTAAATAATTGATATATTTCCAAACCTCACTTGGAAAGGTTCCTATGCCCAAAATATTTTTTTTCTTAATAGAGTTAATCTATCTAATACCTTTAAACGAGCAATTCTTGTATATATGTATGTATGTAATCTGTATCTCGGAAACGGCTCCAACGATTTTCATGAAATTTAGTATGCAGGGGGTTTCGGGGGCGATAAATCTTAGCTCGGTCATCCAGGTACTACATGTTATATCTTTAAATGTTATGAAAGTTTATCAACATCAGTCATCATAACAATATTAAAATAGACTCATTTGATCATAGTAACTTGATGTTACAAGTCATTGTCTTTTCTCCTCCCCTCCCCTCTTCTTTTGCTACTCCCACCTTAAAGGCCGGCAACGCACTTGCGACTCTTGAGTTGCAGGTGCCCATGTGTATTGCAGCTTCTTCTGCCTCTCGGTAGGATGTTATTCCTTCGTCCACCTTTAGGTGGAACAAGTGTTTGTTCAGTTTACAGCGTTCGGTAAGGATCCGTGTTACCATGTTTTGTATCTGTGTGTGTTATGTACCTTGGCAGTCTTGTCCCCGCAGAAGGTGAGCGCGAGTTGTTGTGTGTTCCTTGGCGTGTGGATCTGTGTGTGTTATGTACCTTGGCGGTCTTGTCCCCGCGGAAGGTGAGCGCGAGTTGTTGTGTGTTCCGTGGCGTGGATCTGTGTGTGATATGTACCTTATCGGTCTTGTCCCCGCGGAAGGTGAGCGCGAGTTGTTGCGTGTTCCGTGGCGTGTGGATCTGTGTGTGTTATGTACCTTGGCAGTCTTGTCCCCGCGGAAGGTGAGCGCGAGTTGTTGTGTGTTCCGTGGCGTGTGGATCTGTGTGTGTTATGTACCTTGGCAGTCTTGTCCCCGCGGAAGGTGAGCGCGAGTTGTTGTGTGTTCCGTGGCGTGTGGATCTGTGTGTGTTATGTACCTTGGCGGTCTTGTCCCCGCGGAAGGTGAGCGCGAGTTGTTGTGTGTTCCGTGGCGTGTGGATCTGTGTGTGTTATGTACCTTGGCAGTCTTGTCCCCGCGGAAGGTGAGCGCGAGTTGTTGTGTGTTCCGTGGCGTGTGGATCTGCAGCCGGCCGCGGTGCTCGCGCTGCAGCGCCGCCTTCAGACGAGACATCTCGTTCTGCTCGCCGTGCACCAACACCTGGGGAACAGACCCAACTCATACAGGGTGCAACCATGATGTTTTCTTGAAACGGAACCTATATGATGACTAACCTGTTGGTCTAGTGGTTAATGAACCAGTCTGCAGAGCCAGAGGTAATATGAAGGTATTTAGTAAAATATACTTGTAATAACTGGGGCGTTTACTAACAAAAAAGCAAAATCTTACCACATGAGGCGGTTTCAGTATGTTGATGAACTCCGACGTCTGCTGGTAGTCTGTGTGAGCCGAGAACGAGATGTAGTCCACTGACATCTTGAGAGGCAGCTTCTGGCCCGACATGGACGTGATTTCCTCAGGCTCCGAGAGGATAGTCTTGGCTAACGTGCCCTCTACACAGTAACCTGGAGACAATGACAACCAAATATAGTCGGAGCTCTAGAGTCAGAATTTAGGTGCAAGTGATACTCTGAGTAGAACAAATTTCAAATTAAAAAATACATACGTTCACGTTAATCCCGCAGGGTAGGTAGAGTTCCAACTATAACATGATCCTATTTACATAATTGGGGGCAAGCTTATTGCCGTTAATCGAGCACTTTGGGAATTAAAGATGGGGAAAATGTTAAGAAGGCAATGTGTAAGTAATAACTCGAGCCTAAGACTTCCAGTACATGTATTGTGTTAAATCTTATCTAAGTTATAAAGTAGGCAATAGTAATAAAAACCCAAATACATTACCAGCAATGATGACTCCATTCTTAGGATCGGTACACCACGACTCGAAGAGCTCCCGGGACAGACCCGACTGCATCATACCAGGCGAGGCCATGATCACGCACGGGCCTATGTCCTCGAAATGATCTATGCCCTGGAATAAAACACCAATATTTTAAATACATTTTTAATCTATTACTATTTTTTTTTATCCCCCACGCAAAAATGGGTTGTTATAAGTGTAACGTGTGTGTGACATCATAGCTCCTGAACGAATGGACCGATTTGGATTAAGTTTTTTTTTTGTTTGAAATTGTTTTTGGCTGTAATTCAAGAAAATCTGTTCAGCCGTTCTAAGATCATTGCCTCTTTTCTTATAGTTGAAGGGATTTTTGAGTCGGGGGTGTTTTATTTTATACTTGTATACTACTAAGACTACATACCAGCAAACAGTCCGCTCAATAAGAGATCCCTTTCTTATAACGTAACGTTGCGTTAACAGTTCGATTCCTAGACTACATATTGTTTTGAGACCCATTCCGTGGTGGTTTTGCATTTAAGGTGATACAAGGAGTCATCTACCGGAAATTTTGTAATGTGTGGCCTTATACAAATTAAAGAAGATGGATATTAACCACGGTTTTTTTTTTTGTTATACGTGTGGAAACCACCACAATCGTCACGTCACCGGGGCAAAAGGTGGCATGTCAGACTTAAACCATATAAAACCACACGGTGTTTCGTCACAGGGTCTTATTGCCGGGACTTCAGGTGTAACCTAGAAAGGAAATCCGTCTGCACCCCGACAGCTTCAACCACTGTGTGCCGGGCCTCTGAATTAAAGGGGGCCTAGGCATGCGCGGAACCCGTCGTGCAACCGTTAACCATCGCCCTCAGGCAAGTTCTCATGGAAGCTTATGTATCTTCTAAGGAAATGATTAGTTCTCTTGTGTTTTGTTTTATGTCTCTTTAGCATACATCACTTTTTCCAAAACGAGGTGGACATCCAAAGTCTACCGCGAGAGGTATGGTGCCTCTGGCGCTAGACCATGGGCATAAGCATCGCTGTCTTAGTCATTAATTAGATACTTAATTTAACACCTGCATAGCTACGTGATATATACAATCTTGGATTATACGATCCACGACAACCGCATTAGTTAGTAGCTAAACTTCTACAGCAATATAGTACTTGTATTTTTAAAAATAAGGTTCAAATTCGCTTAACGTTGTAATTTTTTCAATCTGCCGAACTAATAGTATCTGATAGGAATTCAAGGTCATGACCATTTGTAATGTAAAATTATTTTGTTACTATGTCTATGTTTAACTACTATTTAAAATGTTTTTCTTCGAGGGTGTATATTAAGTAGTATTAACATTTTTCCCATCATAGAACGTTCATGTAATAATTTAACATGACCTTGACTTTCGTCTCACACTCTTCCCCGTTTCATTTTACGGCAGCTAAAACAATCCTACTTATATTATAAACGAGAAATTTTCTGAGGATACATCCTCAGAAAATTTCTCGAATGTATGTATTTGTGTATTGATGTTTGTTAAAACTACTGAACCGAGCTGGAGACCTGGATTAACATATAGGTTACTTTTTATCCTGATATTCCCATGGGATCGGGACTTACGCGGGTGAACAGAAATAAAAACGTTCAGGAGTAACTTTTTTTGCATACATTTATTAATGAATTATAGAATTATATTTTTTATTATTAATCTAATTATTTGTGTAATCGTACAAAGATAAGTTTGTAGGTAACGAAGCGTGCATTTTTTTATCTGTGTCTGTAGTGTTGTGACGCGAGTGAGCCGAGGCGGATGGGTGTGTGACTTAGAATAAAATACATTAGCGTGGATTACAAATTTAAAGTATGTATATAATAATCATATACCGATTCTATGGTTATTAAGGCAGTCGTATTAACAGGAATATAAGTGGTTATATGCCTTAGATTATTGCTTCGTGTTAGTTGTTGGAGGAATTAGTAGGTAGGTATTATTTGCCGGTATTTTTAGCGTAGTATACGTTTGCATATAAATAAAACATTATTAGTAATAATTATATTATTAAAGAATATTATCAGACCTCTTAACGAATGACTGCATATATGTTTATTATCAATTACTACCTACTATTATTATTATTAAAACCATATTAAATGCTGTATGCTTTAGAAGTGTGTTATGATTCTTTGAACTAATCAAAATATCTCCTGTAACAACATTTTTGACACCAAAACTACTTATGTTTTCATCTATTTATTGTCGTCTTTGTTCATCCAAAGGTTGCCTGTAAGATATTGCTTTTAACGATAAGGCCGCCCTTTGTACAAATTTTGTAAAAAAAATTTTTGGTGTACAATAATGTTTATTCTATTCTATTTCAATAACAAAAATAATATATTTCATCTTAAGACTTTAATATTAAGTAAATGGATATTGCAGATATCTTACTTATTATTACATCACTACATATTATAAAACAAAATCCCCCGCTGCGTCTGTCTGTCTGTTTGTTCGCGATAATCTGAAAAACTACTAAACGGATTTTCATGCGGTATTCACTAATAGAGAGAGTGATTCATGAGGAAGGTATAGGTGTATAATTTGTTAACGTTTTGTGTAAATTGGTTGAAATATGATGATGATTGTTGAAGATGTCTCTACTACCCGTGCGAAGCCCGGGCGGGTTGCTAGTATAGATTAAGATACAGAGGCACACTCTATTAGTTTATGTAATAGTGAATTTACGAAAGCATTTAATAATAGTATGTTTTAGTTAGATAAAATTACCGATTGCCCATGCTCTATATGCTTGTTTGCCACGTACTTATAATAGAAATAACGTAAAGCCTATGTCACGTCTAAAGTATATAGCGGCGGTAGCGTAATGGCTAAGGCGTCGGACTTGCGATCAAGTGGTTGCGGGTTCGAACTCCATCCATCCAGTGCACTACCGACGTGAACCCACTCCTAAGACAAGCACTTAGCTTAGCTGTAGGGGTTAACAAGAATACTAGTAATGTGTGACCCACGTTACTAGTATTTTTAATAAAAAAAAAAAAAGTATTTCTAATAATGAAAACACTATGAAAATCGGTTCATTAGTTTCACAGTTCATCGACTGCAAACAAAACAATAATATAGTGATATACATTTAGTAATTAAGATGATGTCATTTATTGTGTACAATCTCTACTAATATAATAAAGCTGAAGAGTTTTTTTGTTTGTTTTTTTTAATAGCGCTGGAACTATTAATCAGATTTGATTTTTTTTTTTGTATTGGATAGAGTAGTTATTCAGGAAAATTATAGGCTATGTATGTGAAATGATAAAAGAAAGAAAAAAGTATCATTGAATTTATTCTCATCCAGAAATGCTACCGGACTCATTTAAATCTCGGTTCATCAAGTGGCTGGAGGACCATAGAGAGTTCGTAGTGGCCGTGTTCTGTCTGCCGGCCAGCTTCCTCTTCACCGTACTGATGAGAGTCAAAGCGTACGTGCGCTGGCTAACCAGCGACCCGCAGCGACATGACAGCAACGTCCGAGAGATACAACAAAGGGTATGTTACATTTTACACTTTAGTAGTACAAATTTTTCTTAAGTATCTAACTTCTTAGCTATCGTATTTTTCAAAGCCACGACTATAAGAACATTAAACAGTTTTATAAATGCGCTAGACCGCGGACCACCCGCATCTATGGACCTTTAAGGATGTAGCATCGCAACTACGACAGTCTACTTGTTATATGCGCAGGATGACACGATGCTTGCAACCGTATGTTTTAAGTAGATTCAACTCCGCTCTTAGCACACGTGTTAAAGTATGGTTCAACTTTATGATATTACTATCCATCCTAATCCATACTAATATTATAAACGTGAAAGTTTGTGAAGATGTATGGATGTTTGTTGCTCTTTCACGCAAAAACTACTGTATGGATTTTAATGAAACTTGGTATGTAGATAGCTGGAGACCTTGATTAACACAGGATTTTTATCCCGATATTCCCACGGCATCGGGACTTACGGATGAAACATCGGGGTGCAGCTAGTACCTAATATTATAAAAGCGAAAGTAACTCTGTTTGTTCGTTTGTTACATTTTTACGACTAAACGCGTCGTAATTAAATAGATTATATCCTGGGAAAGGACATAGGCATTTGATCCCGAAAAAAAAACGGTTCCCGTGGAATAAATTTGAATTTCCACGCGAACGAAGTCTCGGGCAATGTATAATGGGAACTTAATCACCATAATATTTATATGGATACTGGTCTACAAGTGACCACGATCGGTGCAATTCGTTCGAAACGTCGGACAACCAAAAAGGTATACCTTATAAGTAAGTCCCGATTTACAAACTTTCAATGATATGATCAAATACTGGCATAATTCTGAACCATTACGGGACATTTGGCCCTGAATCGGCACCTATTCACCATCAATGCGACACACAGCCCTCTATGCAGAGGATGTCTCAATGCGGAGGTACAAGCCGCCCACGATATTCTGGAGTGCGAGGGATTAGCAACACAACGGGCAAGTATCCTTGCGGATGCGAGTTCGCTCCTAGAAGCTTGTGAATGCCCCAGGTGGCTTCTATGCTTCTCGAAGGAGACAGTTAGTCTGCGAGCCTAAATGCGAGAAACAGAGCCCTCTATTAACCAATACTGCCATAATTAGTTTATATTTTAATATTTTATTCTTTTTTAATGTTTTGCTTGCTAAAACAAATCGAAATCAACACCTAAAACGATTTAGTAAATTTTTGTATACTTTTATTCATAGCGTACATATTTATCCTTGGCCATGACTCAACCACTAGCCTGTTAGTCTCTCGTGTTTCGAGAATATCTAAATAAAGCAATACCACTCCCCAGGTACAACAATGGAACAAACTGCCACCGAAAGACCGCCGCCTACTCTGCACCTCCCGCCCGAACTGGCTCTCTTTATCCACAACATTCTTCCAAAAGCACCTGCATCATCAGGTGCCCATCCCTCTGTATGACATCCTGGATCTCAATGAAGAAGAAATGACTGTCAGAGTGGAGCCCATGGTGACTATAGGAGACATCACGGAGTATCTTATACCGAGGGGATACTCACTAGCTGTGACTATTGAGCTGACGGATGCCACTCTAGGAGGTCAGTAATTAATAATAATAGACCACACTCTCGTTATTCCACCACATTAATATTACTTTACGTAAACTTCAATTACGCTTTCAGGTCTCGCATTTGGAACTGGAATGTCAACACATTCTCACAAGGCAGGCCTATACCACGAAACTATCACGAGCTACGAAGTCGTTCTAGCCGACGGTTCCTTGGTAAAGGCTACAGCCGACAATGAATACGCCGACCTGTTTAAAACACTACCTTGGTGCCATGGAAGTTTAGGTTTCCTAGTAGCAATGACCATCAAGATCGTTAAGATCAAACCTTATATCAAAATCAAGTACATCCCAGTCAGAGGCCAGAAGAAATACTGCGATATGTTGAGAGAACTTTCAGGAACTAACGAAGCAGTTCCTAAGGAATTTCCTGATTACATTGAAGGTACTATTTATAGTAAGGATGAGGCTGTGATCATGGCTGGGGATTACGCAGGTTATGACTCAAACATCCCTGTAAATAATTGTTCAAGATGGTATAAGCCGTGGTTTTACAAACACGTGGAAACCTTCTTACAGAAGGGAGAATCTGAAGAATTAATTCCTCTAAGAGACTATTTATTGAGACATAACAGAGCTATCTTCTGGGTGGTAGAAGACATGTTATCCTTTGGAAATAACACCATATTCCGGTACTTATTCGGATGGCTTTTACCTCCTAAACCAGCATTCTTAAAATGGACTACAACGCCTGGAATCCGAGCTTATACCTTCACGAAACAGGTCTTCCAAGATATCGTTCTCCCTATCAAAGAACTAGAGAGGCAGATTGAAATAGCCAGTATTCTGTTCGAGAAATTTCCTTTGCTGGTGTACCCGTGTAAAATTATTGATCACGGTCCATCGTCGGGGCAATTGAAAAGACCAGATTCGAAGTACTTAGTCCCAGGGACAAACTACGCGATGTATAATGACTTAGGAGTATATGGCGTTCCGGGGAAGATAAAGGATAAAAAGCCGTATAATCCTGTGGCCGCTATGAGGAAAATGGAGGAGTTTACAAGAGAAGTAGGAGGTTACTCTTTCCTGTATGCGGATATATTTATGAATCGTGAAGAGTTTGAAGTGATGTTTGATCTCTCTCTGTACGAGGAAGTACGCAAAAAGTATAAAGCGAACGGGGCGTTCCCTCATTTATATGATAAAGTCAAACCAGAGCTTGATGTGTTTGCCATCGGCGAAGAAAATGCTATCGCTTAAATTATAAAACACAACGTGAACTTTAGTTAAGAGTGACATTAAATTCTTAACTTGATGAACTCTATTTTATTAATAATAATAGAAAAAGCTAATTTGGATGTTCAATACACTACCGAGTTACTGACCTCAACGGTAGTTGCTTTTTTCACTTATAAGATGGCAAATAAGCACATAGAGCGCCTTATGGTAAGTGTTTACCGGCACTATACATATAACACTGTTAGTAGTGGTTATCTGCGGTCTTTTGTAGAATAGTATTAACTTAAGCAGTGTATAGTAATACACTGCTTAGGGCGAGAAGTTGACATGAATGTCGGATATACCTCTGGAGTTATTAAAAGGCAATTATTGAGTCTCACGTGCGGATTATTTATTAAGCCCTTGAGATGTAGTCAAAGAATAATGGGTAATCTACATTAATATAACAAAGATGAAGTGTTTTTGTTTGTTTGAATGCGCGAGTCTAACTATCAGTCAGATTTGGATAACTATTTTTGTATTAGATAGAGAATTCATTGTGGAAGGTTATAAGCTATGTAACATTACGCTACGACCCTCAGGAGTAGAGCAACTGCGGGCAACGGCTAGTTATGAAATAACTACTTAAAAACATCCTGTTCTACGATCAGAAGATCATACACAAACAAACGTAAACAACACAATATCACAGTGTCGTCAGTTCCGTCGGGTCAGGACCACTCCGTACTTTAGGTACAAAGCTACAAGTATGCGGTGGGCTCGACTAATCGTGCCCAAAATTTATTGGGCGGCCGCGCGCCCAATAAATTTGTGGGAGGGAAGGGTTGGGGCCTCTGATAACTTCACTCACTCGGCGAAAAGCAATGCACTTATTGCTTCACTGCCGGTTTTCCTTGAAGCTTTTATATCACTTCTGTCGAGTCGGCCCATAAAGTCGGCTCTCCCACGACAGAAACTGTTCCCTAAGGATATCTGAATTTATTGACAAAATTTTTACATGAGCGAAGCCGCGGAAATAACTAGTACGGAATAAAATAGGAATAAAATAGGAGGACCGGGTGCTGTGGCGCACATTGGGAGAGGCCTATGTCCAGCAGTGGACTATGATAGGCTGATTGATTGATTGAATAAAATGTGTAATGTTCCCTTCCCACTTACCTTCAAGTTGGAGATATGTCTGAACACGAAGGGATTGTTGATAGCGATCTGTCGTCGAATCTTATCGTTCATGGCGTTCACGTACGTTTGGTACACCGCCATACACTTCTTGGCTAGAGACGAAGCGTAGTATATTGGGATGTCTTGGAGCTCCGGGTGGAGGGACCAGTACTCGTCTGTGAAGAAAAGGGATGAGGCTCAGATACTAACAATCTTCTAAGCATAAGAGAAATATGCTTTGAAATTTGTATATATTCCATTTTATTTACAGTAGACCCGCGGTAATCCGACAAACGTTCTGCAGTGCCGTGTCGGATTTTTGCATTTGTCGGACTATAGAGTACTGCCACCGACCTCTTGTAGTCCGGAGCTATTTGAAAAGGCGTACTTTATAATCCCAACAAATTAAATACCTACTTATAAAAATAGTATGATTCAATCTATATACGGGGTGTTAGGTAAACGCTCCCGAAAACGAAGACAGACGATAGTAAATAAGAAACATATTAGCTCACTTAAATTTTTATTTTGTATATGAAATAGCCTGTGACTCCAATACATTTCAATCCCGAGCGTTTTTATCCTGTATATAATCCACTACTGAGTAATAGCTCTCGAGGCATAGTTGTCGTTTTAGTGTGGACTTAAAATTGTTTAGACTTAACATTTGAATATTATCTCTCACTCGCTCTAGCGCTCTTCGCGCTTCTCGTGGATGTGGGTACGTACGTGGACTCCTAAGTACTCACCAAGTATGAGCAGTAGCTCCTGGGCCCGGCCCAGCGCGAACACGGGGATGAGGCAGCGCCCCCCGCGCTGCACGATCTCGCTCACCAGCCCCGTGAACCGGCTCTCGCGCTCTTCGCGCTTCTCGTGGATGTGGGTGCCGTATGTGGACTCCTAAAACATCGTATACGTCATTATTTTAATATGAACTAGAGTAAAATTATACTACAGCGCCATCCAGCGAAGACAAGACGAATTACATAGGAACTACTGATATTGAATCGCACTATTAAAGTTCTCAAAATAATTAGTATCTATGCAACATTCTTTTCTTAGGGTCCTTGCGTCGAGGGACCTCACAGACTTTCCTTCACACAAATAATAGGTACAGTTGCAACCATAAATACCTTACTGTAGACAGATCGGCAATTATATCTGTCCTAAAGATTTAAAACATTATGTACACTCGTGACAGTACACAAAAGCTTCAATTAACTAATAGATTGTAAGAGTAACGCCAAATCTTGAATATAATAATATTTCTATTTATTTTTAAGAAAGTAATGCTTTTTTTACTTATAACATGACAAATAAGCACACAGAGCGCCTTATGGTAAGTGTTTACCGGCACTATACATATAACACTGTTAGTATTGGTTTTTTGCGGTCTTCTGTAGAATAGAGAAACTTCCCTTCGGACGGCTCCAATTGAAACAGAAATCTACAGTGTACATTCTGTTTGTTTATTAAAATGACATCGTACCGTAATCAAAACATCAGGATGTACAGTTGGTATTTCAGCCGCCATCAGATGTCTGTCCTCTTGTCTTGAGAAGTCTCCTGTGTACAATACCTGTAACAACCATGCAATTTCATCATTATTGCCCTATACATAACTCCATTGCATCTGTCCATCTAAAGGTTGTCTGTAAGAAATCGCAACTAGCGATAAGACCGCCGTTTGTACCGCCGTTGTTTTTTTGTCTTTGTAAATATTTTGAAATGTTCCTCATGTGTACAATGAAGAGTATTGTATTGTATTGTATTATTTTATTGTTATTTTTTGCAATTGCCAGAAACAAGCTTCACAGTATGGCGACTTCCACATACGACAAAAAACATACTTCAACATCATCTAGCAAAGATGAGCCGAACTACGTAGTAACTACTGATCTTGAATCGCGCAATGAAAATTCTCGCGCCGATATTAGTAGGTATATACAGGGTGTAAGAAACACCGTACCGAATATAGAAATAGTGTATTCAGACCATAATTCTGAGTCGGAAATCATTGGCATTTTCTGCTGAAATTAATATATTTATTAATAACACACGGCCATACGGCTAAAAACTGCAATTTAATCAATTAAACAACATTTATACAATCAGCTGCATCGACGGCGCCGAACGTTGAAGGTCATTCACCGTACCACACAAAAAGAATACCGCGTACATTGCGTAGCGCCAAATGAAACTAACGACTATAAACCCTTAATCTCGCATTTTTATGATGAACATGTAAACAGAAAGAGGTTTTGTAAATTTTTCTCGTAGCTCAAACTTACATGCTGTATACAACTTCCCTACATCAACCGGTACTCCTAATTTCCCCATCTTTACTTCCCAAAGTGCCCGGCCAAAAGGGTTGTCCCCCTATCATATGAGTGAGACCAAATACCTAAGTATAGGCAAAATGCGGGTGTTTACACCTCTGCCAACCCCTTCTATATTTATATAGGCATAAGTATATGTGTGTATAAAGCTGAGAGCCACTGCTCAAGCAGGTTTGGCTTAGAGGACGTAGCCTCTTGAAGCAGTGACGCGTTTCAGGAGCGGCTAAGCTCTGCCAGGGTACTCGCGGAATTTCTTCCTAGGTTGTAAACGAGTGAGGTTATTCCTACATACCTCTTGGTAAGGTGATGACTGGTCAGGGTCTTTGCAGATTTTAATATTTTTTTTTTTATTATATACATTTTTTTTTTTTATTTGTGTACCTTGACTCCAGCGATCTCAATCATGAACATGGCGGCTCCGAGCACATGGCCAGCATTATACGCCCAGAACCTGACCCCTCGCACGTCCTTCTCTTCGTGGAAATTGATAGTCTCGATGCGGTCCATTGAATTCTCCAAATCTGACTCCGTGTATAACATTTGTTCTGTAGATATGTTGCTGTGAGAGACAAACAGAAATTATTCAAAAATATAGTGTGGTGAACAGAAAGAATTAAAAAACAAGGACTCTCGGGCTCTTCCAAATGGGGATTGAATAGTAAAAAGAAAGTTAACACAAAATTCGTTTGTAAATGCTAATCCTAACTAACATTACAAATGTGAATGTATGTTTGTAACGATTTCATGCCTTTACTACTAAGCCGTTTATGACGAAACTGTGGGAGAGCCATGCTTCGGCGCGTATGGGCCGGCTCGACCGGAGTGATAACACAGCCTCACAGAAAACCGGCAGTTAAACAATGCTTGAGTGAGTGAGGTTACTGAAGGCCCTAACCCTTCCCACTCTCCATCTTCCTCTGTTCTCCTCCTCCCTGCACTGTCCCTCTTCCCCCCTTTCCCTTACTCCCACCTTAAAGGCCGGCAACGCACTTGTGACACACTAGTAACGAATAATAACTTGCGGCACCACAGTCGTCTGATCCCAAACTAGGCAGAGCCTGTATACTATGGTCTCCAAACTGCTGATAAATATACTTATAATATATTTCTAAATACATACATATTATAGATATATTACATCTAGACACAAAATAAATGATCCTGCTCATCACAGAATTGGGTGTCCCCTGGGTGGGAATCGTTCTACGACTTATGGCTCAGCAGTCTGGATCACTAACCACTAGACCACCGAGCAGTTATGTGCTCACTGAAGTCTGGTAGATGTCGTTAAAAGCCGGTTTACGTGGATGGCCCCGACAACAACGCACTATTGCTTGAATTGTGAAAGTGTATTTTTAAACCCAGACGCAAAAATGAGAGGTGTTATAAATTTCACTTCTATATATGTTTGTCTGTCTTGTGGCATCATAGCTCTTAAACTTACAAAAAAGAATATTCATATAAAGGTACACAGTTTTAGCGGCAGGTTGTTTCATCCCTTGATGAAGCATCAAACATAAACCTCGTCTTCGTCCCCAAAATACACATAGTTAAGGATATATCAAATTTTGTTGCAAATATTTTTAAATGTAGCATAACATTTATGATATGACTTACCTAACTTTAATGTAATCAGAGACGAGCCATCGATAAATAGCTTTTGTGGCGTGGGTCATGAAGACGCGGCCTTTAAAGGAAGTTTTCGTCAGAAACCATGGCAGCGCCCCACTGTGGTCAAGGTGGAAACTGAAAACAGAGAAAAAAGTTAACAATTAATAAAAACCGAAGGAACCATTCTTTCTGTTCGGTTTTAACATGCTTGTATTAGCTTTAATTGTAACTTAAGACTTTGTAAATATTTTAAATGATAGAACTTCACACCCCTATTAACCAAAAGAATCAAAACTATTTACCCTAAAATAAATACTCACTGTGAAATAAGAAGTAGGTCTACTTCATCAGCTTCTATAAGATCTACAAAGGGTAGAGCATCCATGCCAGAGAGCCCAGGATGTATGCCACAGTCCAACTACAAAAGGAAAGTTATATACATATTATATAAAAGATTAAGGAACTACATTTAACTGATATCCGTGGGGCATAGAGTCTGGTTAACAAATTACTTATTAAAAAAATTAAACACAACTGCGACTGGAAACAAACAGCCACCATATTTAATTCTTTTCTAAAAATTTATAGCCACTCAAGATGGTGTAAGTATTCTCAGCTCACTCCATATACATCGAAATCCGTTCAAGCATTTAGAAGTTATGATTCAATAAACCTGAAAACATTATACTCTTTTTTGGGCTGTAGGGGTAAAACCAGCGCTAGGCACACGTCTGACATGCTTAACCAAATAAATCTATTTGATGGACCAGTGAGGTACACGTTATTTCTATAACTATTGTGTGACTAACACTTTTTTCTTAACTGTTAACACTAAAATAATTGTCGCTGATTTTATAAACTTAATTGACAATTTGAGATTGCCTGGTATTCAATGGTATGTCAATAAATCATTAAGATTTGAATATTTTGTTATATATCATTGACATGTAAAGCTGGTGTCACTGTATTGATACCATACCATGACAGGTCAGCATTTAAACTGAATCCCTGTAGCTTTTCATAGCCATTTGCTTTTTCAATTTTCACATAGTTATTAACAATTGTAGCTTTCTGCATATCTTCTACATGGGCGTTTTCAGAAAATTTGCACATCACATAATGGGATTTCCATTCATTTAATTGTGATTAATACAAATTTAATTATAAGTATATTTTTTAATCAAAATTATTAAGAAATGCTGAAAAAAACTGATTTAAGACGGATGTTTCCATTAGAGAATTCCAATATGTCACAAAGTATAGTCTTTTTTCAATTGAAATACATTTAGAAAATTACTTTTGTTATATTGAAAGAAGAAAGAAACAACAACATATCAATATAAACATAATAGACTTCTCAATAGAATATAAACACTAGCATTACCCTCAGATATGTAACTGCTATTATATAATTACTATCCATATGCTATGTTTGTAGGTGTTTTTTCTGAAATACATATAAACTATAAGAATTCTAAATTTAAATCTTTTTCCGTATGTGAAGTTTACATAAAAAAGGCTACAAATAATTCTTTAAACATATTAATTAATAGATTAGTTAAATCATGAATTTCAACTAAAACTTGTTATTATCTTTAGCAATGACATATATATTACCAGTCTAATATAAAAATAATAATTACCATTATCTTTTTGCCCTTAAACTCCAACATAATACATGATCTGCCTACTTCTTGACCAGCACCTCTGAAAGACAGTATACAAATATAAATCTAAACTCAATCACAGGGATGTTTATCAGCGAGTTTTAATTTAACATTAAAAAAAATTAGGTACAATTTATTATCATAGATATTCTAGTAGAGTATAAATATATAGAATAGTCTCTGACTCATTTAACGGTTATTAAATTTGCCCAAAAGATTACTTTAATATTTCTGACTGATTGGAAAATCTAACACTGGTACTTACAGTTTTAGTTAACCCTAAAACTGTGAACTACCATTATAGAAAAGATTGAGTGATTTCATTTGAAAGATAAAAAGTTGTAAGATAGTAAAATATCATTCAATACTGAATTGAAAGCTGGTGCAAAGTCATCTACGTATTACGGGAAAAAGTTAGTATAGCTGGTGCAAAGGTTTAAAATTTAAAAATAATACTTTGTATTGCTAATCATTTACACACAGCCACTAATTAAAGATTAAAAAGTAATAAAACATTTCATTCTATGTGCTAAGTGTAAATGAAAGTATGGTTACAAGATAATAATTATATGTTCAATTGTATTTTACATAATTTTAACTATTTAGCGTCTTGTAGGCTTTAACAAAATATAGAATAGATTTAACTTTTTTTTTTTTGAAGGAAGTCATTAGCATCATTATTTTAAAGAAAATCGTTACCTATATTCAGTAGCATACCCAGCTAATTAGCTACAGAGTATTTGTGGTCAAGTTAGTATAATTCTAAAAACAAATAATATGAGGAATATGAGAAGTTAAAGAAATCCAGAACGTGGTAAAATTTAAATTTTCTATAGAATAAAAAAATATTAATTACAATGGTCTAATGTTAAGCTGGTCACTTTCTTCCATAGGCACCGGGTCGGTACCCTTCCTCGGATTTGTTGTCATTGTTAATATTAACGAGTGAACACCCTAAACATAAAATAATGATATGAAATATATCAATGATAACACAGCAAAACTAAGCAAAACAATCACAATAGCCGGTAAAAGACAGGTTATAACAATGTTGCCATGCTAAAATGTCTGTATCTCCTACACTTAGGGACACGAAAAAGTATTGATACTTTGTGTCATAGAGTACTTTTGACACTTTGTATTCTATACTTCTATTGAATGAGTACTTTGTGACAGGTATCGTATCGAATAAATCTTAGAAATTACCTACTTATCATTATTCCTTTACTTAAAACTTGGCTTTACGGCTCATGTTTATCAACAATCATATTAAACCTTCTAAAATAGCAGATAGCGATTCTACCTGGAAACAACATACGATTTTTGGAGTCATAAGAATTTGCTTATCACAAAAACCCGAAACCGGTTAACGCCAAAACGACTCTGTGTGCCTAAAGTAACTAATTTTTTAATTTTTTTGATACACTTTTTGATTTGTGAATTTAGTTGTTTTTTTTTTATTATTGTATTATGTTTATTTTTATACGTGTTTGTTTTACTGAAGCTAAACTGACGTCATCGACTGACATCGACGTCATGACGTGTGTGATATTTCAAAATATCGATACTTTTACGAGTACGATACTTTTTTTTTATATTACTCATGAGTACAGTATCGATACTTTATATTATTTACGGTGTCCCTAACTATACTACGTGCCTTTTGATTTAAAGTTATCCAAAGTAACACTTAGAGGTGTTAACAAATTTTTGGAATTGCTTTTATTTTATAGCTGAGCTCTAATTAACGCAAAAAAAATATTGTTAAAAAAAAACTTAATTGAAAAGGAAAATCCATTAAATGTATCTACTTTTAAAAATAGTCACCAGCCGAATAACTGACAGTTCTCCATAGAGTAGAATAAGTAAAAATGTAGTTAAAAATAATAATGAAACCAACTAAAGGCTGGATCTGGTTGGCGTTTCCAGTCACGTGATAGTAGTTACTACTTTAGGCTTTTTCAATCAATTTAAATAAATTAATCATATCTTTAAAACATCACATTTAATCATATAGGTACAGCGTAAGCTAAATTTGTGATCAGTGTCAAATATTTCTTATTATTTTATCCTGTTTAAAATACAATTTTTCCCAAAGCTCGGGTATGGTAACGTTTGGTATTTGAAGTTACTAGAGATCTAAACGATGTGCAATATGACTCAAATAAGAATAGGAATTACGTTGTGGCATATTGTGATGTCATAGCAGTCAATTCGAACCAATTAGTCCAAGTACTAGCAGTTGAATGTAAATCTGTCAGATTTCTAAAAACTGTTTTTTTCTTCAAAATGCATATTTGTCATCAAAAAGGAATGCGGACCACAACAATATCATTATAATCTTATCATCTCAAACTTCATTACATTATATTTCTGCGACAAATATTCGCAGTCCTACTGTTTGCTGCTTCGTTCGATGTTAGGATGTGGGTAAAAAGCCTGGATGAAAAGCTTAGAATTGGTAAATCTTGCATAACAGAAATGAAGTTTCACAATAAAGTAGCCGTAGCTAAGAAAATCACGAGGCAAAGGAGGCTTGTCGCAATTTAATTTCGACAGCTTCATTACCTACCATTACAGAGGTTTTTTTCATCCTAGCAGGATAGTTTTTTAAAATATCTTAAATGAAATACCTGTAGATGTAACAAGCTTATTGTGGCGTTCGCATATCGCGTACTGCGAAACAATCACCAAAGCCTCGTAATCCGCTCTCGACGCATAGCAAAAGCTGAATGTGCACGTTTCGAGGCGCACGAGGGATATTCACTCACCATCGATATAATATCTAATTTACTCGATTTTTGCCATACGATATATCTATTCGATATATCGATGTATTTACTTATAGAAACATCGAATATATTAATATAAAACTAATTCTGACTAATAATTTCTATAAAAACAGAAGTAAATTTTTAACACTAGGTACTTGATGATTTCAATTTAAATTAAATCATTCATAAGTCACTAGCAGCTAGTGACCTCAACAAAGAAACAAAATGAAAGACGAAGAAATGAAATGAAACACGAAAATATGTTTTAGCAATCGTCATCTGTTGTTTTTTAGCGCCAATCAAAATTTTAGTTTTTGTGTTGGTAAATTAGTATACATTTTAGTCTTTTTAGTATAAGAGTCCCGAGTCCCGATCCCGACTCTTGTAACCTAGTGTTTGAAGTATACTCTTTGGCTCCTATAAGCTCCTCATCGCTCGAAAATGTGCGTGACTTCAATTATTTTTTAACATACGGGAATAGTGCAAAGTCGCATGGAGCTAAATCTGGGCTGTCCGGGTGTCCCCACAATTTGATTCCAGCTTGGTGCAAATAGTTCATATTCAATATTCCGCTCTTAGTAAAAAATACAGCAACCATTCTTTTCTTTTTGAACCGGGAAATTTTCACAGACGTAGGGGGTGGTTCATCTTCAAACACCCACACTTTACTCTGGGATTTAGTAAGAACTTCGAAATAATACAGCCAGGTTTCATCACAAGCATGTAGCATCGAGTTCACGTAGTTAGATCTTATTTACATATCACGAGACCAAGACATACGCTGCTCTCAGCCCTCAGCGCATCAGTCACCAAGTGCGGTACCCAGAGTCTTCGTACTTTCAAATAATCCTTAAGAACCCTATGAACAGTAAGTTTAATTAACTTGACTTTTTCCTCGATCTTGCGATATGTCACACGTCGGTCTTTCTCCAATAATTTTCGTACAGTCTCAATGTTATTAATAGTCACTTTTGTCGGCCTGCCAGACGTTGTATTCAATTCGGCAGTTTCAACTTGGAGGACCAAGTTAAAATTGCCGCGATTGAATTGAATAATGCCATGGTTCTATGGTCCTTAGAGATAGACAAATGTGGCGAAGTGCACTACACATTTCCTCGAAACATTTTTGTTTTGTTAAGTCGCGCTTATATATATATATATAAATACTTTTCCTGGCTGTTTGATTCATCAAAGGAAAGAAAAGGAAAAAAATGTAATACGCGAGTGAAGCCGCGGGCAACAGCTAGTACAAAATAATTACATGAATGTCAAGTGTCAAGAATAACAAGAGATGCCTGCCATTTTCATTTAGAAAATTAATTTAATAGGTAATGGAAAAAACGATTCTTTGACTCCCATTTCTTTTTTTAAATATTACTTATAGTTCAAAAACCATATTACATATCTAGTTTGCATACAACAAAACTTATGTACCGCTCTCCGTAAAAATCAGTTAGGTAGATAGTAGATAATTAATTAGTTTGTTGTTTGGCGTCGACTCAAAATTAGTTTAAGTATATAAAATTTGATAGTTTATGTAAATAAGCTCAATACTTAAGACTTAAAAGGTTTATTTATTTTTTGCTTTTTAGTTCTTTTCGTCGGTTTAATTTTTTGTTAAAAAGATTTTTATTTTATGATTTTTTTCATCCTCAGTTACATGATGTGATGATTTCTAAACGCAAATACCTTATAAAGTAATGAAAAGTAAACAGAAACACTATTCGTTCCTACAATTTTCGAGGGTTTCTCTCAATTTTATCAGGATCCCATCATCAGATCCTGACTTCGTTGACATGGGATCACCCTTGAGGTATACACCCTATCTAACAAAAAAGAATAATCAAAATCGGTTCATATATAACGTAGAGAGGGCTGAACATACACAAAAAAAAGTATACATACGGTTGAACTGAGAACCCCCTTTTTTTCGTCGGTTAATAAGAACATCCTTTTTTTTTCGTCGGTTAAAAATATAGATACGGTTAAACTGAGAACCTCCTTTTTTTTCGTTGGTTAAAATTAGCTTTGTGCTTGACCGTTACTAGGCCCAGCAAGCGAGTTGTTATCCACCGCATGCTCCTCTTATGTGAATACGCGATTGTTTTGAAAAATATCAGCCG
Organism: Callimorpha dominula; assembly: GCA_949752705.1. Lineage (NCBI taxonomy): Eukaryota > Metazoa > Arthropoda > Insecta > Lepidoptera > Erebidae > Callimorpha > Callimorpha dominula. The sequence continues at coordinate 21,185,301 of OX457006.1, read as the reverse complement.
CTGCCACGCTAGAGTATTTTTCGCAGTATTCAGTAATTAGTGTCAGTCTTATCTCACACATCACGCCTACACCTCGCTTCGCAATGTCGGTCAAACTCACTACTAACGCGTTGATGCTCATATGTTTTTTGCTGTTGTGTTGTGTGGCAGGTAAGAAAGAATCAAGTGCCAAAAGTTCGCAATAATATTAATTATGTTCACGGGAATTAACGCGATCACGTATTTAATGGGTATTACATATTTTTGATTTGCCTGACGTTTCGACCAATTGTGACTACGGCCACCTACCATGCCTAATTATAATTTATCATGAAACGGCATGTTTAAAAGTTAGATATAAATATTCATAAATCGCAATACTCCAAATTAGGTAATTGGGGAAAAAAATTTAAAAGTTGCCAGATAAATGGGGAAATTCAGGGAAATTCTGGCAGTGCTTTTTTCATGAAATTAAAACAATGTAATTTATTATAATTAAATGAAAAAAATGACAGGACAACGTCTGTTGGGTCGGCTAGTACCTACTTACCTGAAAAAGTAATAACTTTCACGGCTCTTTATTTCTCAATAAATAAGCTAATATAAAATAGTAACTATCTATTATTAATAGTTATGTATGTATATATATATTGTATAAATACGGCAATATTGTCGCATAACTTTAACATTGATAGAATAAAATAAATGTATCTCAATGGGTATGTGAGACTTATTTGTGAAAGATAACCTTCCTACTGAACTGAGATTGATAACCCTTGATTGAGCTGTCTGTGTTTTGCTTTAACCAAAACTTAGCTTCAACCGAATAACATATTTTATTTAAAAAAAAATATTTTTTTTTTGTTTTAAAAGACAACTCCCGCAGTAGGAATATTCCTGTGTCGCGGGGGCTTCACAAAAATTTTAACAACGGACACAAAAAACACCCAGACTCGGGACAACTATCTGTGGATCACACAAATTTTTGTCCCGTGTGGGATTTGAAGCCACAACACTCGACGCGGCGTAGTGGCGAGGTGATCACTTAAACCATTGCGCCGTCCGTGCAGTGAATATGAATATAATATAGATTTATTTTATAAAAAAACTTGTGAAGCCCGCCTCGAATTTAATTCTTTTTTCAAATTTGGAGATAATAATGGCAACAGAGATTGTGTCGAAGGCTTTAGTCAAGTCTATAGGTAAGTACCTACTTAGTTAAGTAGTTATTTGCTATTTAACGTGCAACAATTTAGTAGGGACACAAACAGGCTTACTTCATAATAAAGTTTACTAGCTGTGTGTTAATTAATTTATTATTTTTGTTTTGTTTATATTTCTTAGGTAGTTGGGAACTATTGATAACAGAATTCGAAGTGCCGCTGGCGATTGTCGTGGGAAAAGATGCCGAGCTAAACTGTCATTATGAGTTAGGAGATTACGATGACGAGTCTTCGATTGTTGTAAAGTGGTTCTGGACACCGGCCTCGATGTCAAGTGGCAATAAGAAACTGATTTACCTTAGAAATGCAGAACGAACTGCGAAAATTTTTCACAGACGCTTTTTGGGTACTATAGGTATGTACTTATGTAGTCAAAGTTTAGTAATCTTGTAATTTTTATTGACTAACTGATGTGATCTTTTGAAATTATTGGTCAATTACGTGTCTAAAAGGAACAAAGTAGCTACATAGTGCCTTTGGCTACACGATGTCCGATCTAAATCTTCCCGCTCCAAACGTACGTAGAAGACATAGGTGCCGATTCTATTGTACACTCGACTAAACTAAAACCTGACTTAATTTCTTCATATGAAATCAACCTAGTGTTCCTTGTAATAAGGTCTATTTGTTACTAGCATCTATTTCTCAGCGCCGCTAAATTTCAATAAAACCTGTCAACGTATACTCAACTTTATTTCCACGCAACGAGAGTCTTCATTTATTCAAACGCTGTATAATTGCCGTATAAAAACTTGTTCAAAACGAACAAGGATGACGTGTTTTTAATGTACACCTACGAAGACGCTTACTAAAAACACAGAGCAAAAGAGATGGCATTCAACGGATAGCGGCTCTCGCTACGTGGTATTAAAGTTTATTTAAGCGTATCAGACTTTAGTCGACAAATAAATTGCTTATTTCGATAGCGACATATGTTACCTACTTGTTTCAATTTGAAATAAGACCTTGTTTCTAAGTGTACAAGGTTTACTTCTTATATGAAGAAAATTTAGTGGATTTTAATTTAGCGAGTGAAGTAACAGAATTGGGGCCATAGTTTATTTTTTTAAACAAATATTTTAAAGGTCTGATAAAGTAACAGTTTCGGTCTACTTGCTTTCAATCCAACACTTTTCTATTTTCTCCATGAATAACAATCAGTAAGTATACGTATTACCATCCTAATTGTATAAAGCAATTATTTATTTTCACGGCAGACTAAACTCTAGTAATAATTTCAATTAGTGATATTCATAGTTATTATTAAATAGCTTATCCTACTATTATATACATTCTGTCAAAAAAGTATCGGGAATCCTACTAATATTATAAACGTGAAAGTTTGTGAGGATGTATGAATGTGTGGATGTATGGATGTTTGTTACTCTTTCACGCAAAAACTACTGAACCGATTGAAATGAAACTTGGTATGTAGATAGCTGGAGACCTGAATTAAGACATATGCTACTTTTTATCCCGATATTTCCACGGCATCGGGCCTACAAAACCGCGGGGCGCAGCTAGTTATAGATAAACCGTTGTTCCGCAAAGCGGCTTGTCACGTCAGCGTAAGGCGCTGCACTCAATCACAGATTACTAAGTACTAGTTACTACGTTACAGATAAATTACTCCCTAGGAAAATATCGATTCCTACCCATTTAACTGCCTACTCTTTTCGGGATAATGTGTGTAGGGTTACCTCTTCAATATATATTTTTTTCCACAGTTTTAGTACACAAATACCTTCCCTTTTCTAAATTCTCGATTATGAAATTGTATGGTAGAAAACATTCTTAATCTTACACAAAGTTTTAATAAATCATTTAAGGGAAACAAGGGCAAATAGGGTTAAAACGCATGACTGCGTATAAGGTCCGCCGGTGGAAAAGCGGCCGATAGGCATTTAGCGCGCTCAAGTAAATCGGGTGACATAGGCCCGACTCCACTATTTGCGTGCTCAAAGGTGTGTTGGACGTTGATAGATTTTGTTACATTGTGTGTTAAAAGGTTGTTGTATTTGATAGGCATAATAGTAAGATTGCGTTGTGCCCCAACTCTTTTTATGGAACTGATTAAAACCGATTTCGACTTTCAGATAAGAAAGAAAATGACTCTCTTATATTGAAAAATATTCAACCTGTAAGTTCGGGAGTGTACGAGTGTCAAGTATCTAGCTTTACCGCAGAAGTACAAAAACGCAAAACATTGGCGGTAATTAGTAAGTATCAAGTACCTACCTCGTGGGTACGTATTATTTCAGTGATGGGTCATCACATCAGTGAACGTGATTAGTGATTTTAGTGATTCGTGTCCAATGCCCCCGAATGAATAATAATAACTGCAGACACCTCACACACGGCACTTTATGGGTACGACACGAATCTATAGGCAGTATACTCATGTTATGTTTGTTTCAATCTGGAATACCTAACTGCATCTAAAAACAAATTTGAAAAACAATGTCAGAAAAACTTAAGTTGAACGCTGGTCAAAGATTATTAGCACCCTCTATTTCATTTATCCTATGATCGATTTCTTTTTGTAAAATAATTTACTGAACACAATATCTTTTTCATATGAACCCAGGTGAAGGTACTGGCCTCGTAGTAAATATAACTGAAATCATTGACAATACAGAGTTCAACAAGAAAAAGAAACTATTCAAAATAGTATGCCGTGCGGAGGACGTAACACCGATCCCAAATCTTAGAGTTACCATTAATGGGTTAGTATCGACACAGTTTAATGTATTTACTAATAATAGAACTTGCAAGGCCTCTAACTCTAACTAAATACTTGTTATAATTTTATGGGTACTGTAATGTTCTCGAAGGTTCCATTTTTCAGCTGAGAGAAATAACCGTGAGTCACAGGAATTTATTATGGACCACTTAACCCTTACATTTATATATACATCGAATTTCTTCACTTAGAATTACCCGCCAGTAGCAATATTATAATTCCATATTATATGTATTCGTAAAATGAATACCTACATTACAGGTACTTACAGACGTTACTGTGGAAGTAGGGTTGCCACCTTTATTGGTAGAAAAACAGGTTAAGGTTCTGTTCCTGAAAAGTAAAAAAAAGGAACCCATATAGGATTACTATGTTGTCCGTCTGTTTGTCAAAGCCGTGAAGAAATCAAGTTGAAATTAAAGAAAAAATTTGAAAAAATTCCAAAAGTCATTATTTTATTGTTATATCACATAAAAAATAGATTTTGTGATTACAAACTTTTATTTTGCGGTTGAAAAGTTGACTTTGTCGTAAATCGATGTATGGGAGAGTAATTTTAAAATTGCAAAATTAAGGTTGTCTTTCGGGAAAGACTTGTAAAAATCATCGAGACTTGATTCCCGAGATGGACCTATATCTACATACAAGTTTATTTGCCTACTGAACCATCGTCGAACCCTTTTGTAGGTATGGCAAGTCCATACATGTATTGTTATGTCAATGGATCTAAAGGATGCCAACCTATTGGATCATTGGATGTGACTAATTTTAATGTCATTAATATTACAGGCATAATGTAAACACTGCCACAATGATAGAAGATAACCACAATGGGCTATATAAAGCAACTGCGAACATACTACTTAGTGGCGATGATATTAAAGACAAGGGTGAAAATGAAGTCTGCTGCGAAATGTCTTACTCTGATTCCAACGTTGCACTTCGTCCATACGTAACTGTCAAACGTTCGTACCTAGTTAATTAGAGTAACCTTTAGACTGAGAAAGGACCATGGAAGACCAACTAAAATTATTTTTTGATGAAGATTTTTCTACTTGTCAATGTTAGCGATAGTCAGCTATTAACGCCCGACAAAAGGAGAACAAACAGGAGGGGTGTTATAAGTTTAACGTGTGTTTCTGTATGTGTATGTATCTGTGTATCTGTCTGTGGCATCATAGATCCTAAACGTATGGACAGAACTTGATTTAGTTTTTTGTCTGAAAGGTCACTTAATCGAGAGAGAATAATTTTGAAAAAGAGAAACTTTGTTCTAAACGGGATTCTTGAGACAGGAGTCTTTTGCATTTTTAATTTAAACTTGTACTGTTTGTGTTATTGAAAATATACGTACTTACATATAAATGCGTTTCTTTTTTCTATTACGAAGTCAAGTTGAAGTACCTAACCTAGCCGCGTACCTACCGCGGTATTAAAACATAAATTTTAAACTAACATTTATTTTCATAGAGATTTTATTTTGCACTACGTGTATGCAACAACTATAATAACACGTAGGTACGAATGTTCGATATTATTATGAAATATAAATCAATTTCTTATATCACAAGCCATTGACCGCAGTTTCTTCAGTTCTATTGAATACAAAAACATTTTTTCGAAATTGATACTTCCAGAGATCGACATATAGGCTAAACTTCTTTCTGAGGAAAGTGCTGCTATCTATGTTGTCATAAGCCGTCATTATCGACAGACAATGTATTGAAAACTATTTTTTTTTATATACCTTTTTTTATGGGAGAGGGGGCAAACGAGCAGACGGGTCCCTTGATGGTAAATGACTACCGCCGCCCATAGGCACCTGCAACTCAAGAGTCACAAGTTCGTTGCCGGCCTTTAGGGGGGGAGAGGGGCAAAGGGGGGCGAAAGGAGAGAAGAACGGGAAGAGGGGGAGAAGGACGAAGAGCGAGAGTGGAAAGGCTTAGGGCCTCCCAAGTAGCACAAAAGTGCATTATAAGAGTTCATATCGGTTATTGCAGCATTAATAAAAAGCTATAAAGGTTCTCTCACAAGCAAATAACTGGATAGAAGAACACTGGAACAAATTTAACACTTATCTGTAATATAACTTCACTATCTGCCACAAAGATACCACTGTAACTCTACTTACGTTAGTATTGTGTTTTTGGTACTATTAATCTTAAGACAGCATTTTGGTGGACTTAATCTATGTTAATAGCTGTATTGAAGTGTCACTCGTGAACCATTATATGATAACATTATTGAGGAGAACATGTGAACTACAAAAACGTAATCACTTTTTTCGTGAACTTAATTAACAACCTTTTAACTTTTGTTACTGCATATGGGATCAAACCTGAAGTGTATACAGCTATTACTTACAATGGCACTTATTTATTTCACGAAAAATCTATACGTGAACAAGTTACTGCAATGTTGTAAACGACTTACAGCAAATTACTTTAAATTAGTTCACACGTACCCCTGATTCTGCTACAAGATGAATAGTCGAACACGCATAAGCATTTAATCAACTAACAGAGTTAAATAAGATTCTCAATACACCATTTAGTGATTTTATTTTATTCATCAAATCGTTACAAAGCAAAGCAAAATCACTAATATGTATGTATTTAATTATGTACGTGTAAAATTTTTTTTTAGATATTTTTAAAATAGTATTTACATAGGCGATTTCGCAATAGGTTATTTTATATAAGGGTCCCCAAAGTAGGATTTAAAGGGTACTATATTTAGTTCACATGGTCCGCCATTGGGGTTAATCTGGGCCACTATTACTCTTTACATCAGTCAAAAGTTTACTTTAAAAGAGAAGAGCTACTTATTCTTGCATCATGCTTGCGAATGCATCACAAGTGAATGTTTGTAATGCAAGCTGCATTTATTTGTGATTTTTACCGTTCACATAGCTTGTTCACCATTTTACAAAATCAAAATCAAAATCAAAACCATTTATTTCAATTAAACAATAGTTATTTTTTTTATTAATAGGTATTTTTGAATTGTCAGGAGTAGGGGTCAGACAGACTAAGTCAGTCGTGAAGCTAGTTCGCCTGTTCCAATGCGTAGATCCTATGGAGAAGAACAGGCAAGAAACTCCAAGGACACTCTTTTTCGAATTGTTTTTACCAATTTCTGGTTACATTGCTTATAAGCGTAAATGAAATGTGACTACAATGTAACGTATCTATTATTCTAAAATGTAAAAAGACGCGCTAACTACTACTATACATATTTAAGTAATAGCAGTCCAGAGATGACCAGCCCCGACCAACGGCACCCGTTCACGAGCATGACGCACACGCCAGCCATCGTACAGATCAACCATATTGAAGGGAACCGAACGACCCGACATATACGCCACCATCGGCAGGACTTCTAGGCGAGCGTGACAAACTCAGAACCATAAACTTAGTATAAGTTTATGCTCAGAACTTACTGATTTAATAACCTGTATACCTACTTTAAAATTGACGTATCGTTTACTTTACAACAATAGTAATAAATAATGTTTGAAATGTTATGTTTTCAAACTAAACTAGTAGATAGGATTATAATTAGAATTTTTGTGTTTAGAAAATTTAAAATTTCTAAAATATCGTGAATTTCGTTTATTCTTACATCATAGGTATCAGGTTTTCTAGAATAACATTATAAAACAATATTATTTTAAGGGCGCGTGAAAATGTTCACCTAAACTTTTAACCTACCTAAATTTTAACACAATAATATACGATTGAGTTTTCACATCAACGTTACACCAATAGGGCACAAATTGTATTTATTTTAAGTCACACTTGTCAGTGCAAGACATAGAATCAGGTATTTAATTTCACTATTATAACTGTCTTATTATGATGTCCTTTTAGCCGCATAGATCGTCCAACAAGTATCAATATATTGTTTGTAGCTGCTTAACACTAACACATATAAGTACTTATATCTGCTTAATCAGCTGTTTTTCCGCACTTATGACGACTGTTACCATTTATAATGCTAATATATTGCTATAAAAAAAACTATTAAACAGATAAATAACAGCTTGTTGCTATAAATTTTGTCCCCAAATCAGCAATAAATGAGCATTGTAGTAGGATATAACTCTCTAACTAGGATAAAACCCTGCCATCCTGTACGGTTCTGAAAGTTGGCCTACAAAGAGAACGGACGGGAGACGCCTGCACGTAGCCGAAATGCGAATGTTGAGATGGATGTGTGGTGTGACTAGGATGGACAAGAGAATGATGAGATGAAAATGAGAAATGAATATATTAGAGGAAGCCTGAAAGTAGCACCAGTGGATGAAAAGCTGAGGAGCAATAGGTTATCGTGGTATGGACATGTGATGCGGAGGGATGAGCAAAATGTAGTGAAAAGAGTTTTATGTTTGGATGTTGACGGGTACAAGAGAAGAGGACGACCAAAGAAAAGATGGATGGACTGTGTGAGAGAAGATATGGCTAGAAATGGAGTAAGCAGTGAAATGACGAACGATAGACTAGAATGGAAGAATAAAACATATTGCACCGACCCCAAATAAAATTGGGACAAGGGTAGGCAGATGATGATGAGTAGGATATAACTCTGATATACAGCACATTAGGACAGCAAGAGGTTTTAGCGTAGCCTCTTTAACTGCAGCTATACAGAACATGTGTGCTACTTGGGCGGTAGCGGTAACCTCACTCATGCGGCAAAGAACAATGCAAGTATTGCTTCACTGCCGGTTATCTGCAGCCGTGGTATCACTCCGGTCAAGCCAGCCATTACGTGCCGAAGCATGGCTCTCCCACTGTAAAAATGTATATTTTGAAAAGTTGTGGATTAATATTCAAAGTAACATCAAATATTTTAAAAGTGAAGAGTTAAGATTAATACAAAGTTATCATATAAAAATAAATGAATTGTATTTAAATATACAGGAATTGTGTGAGTCAGTTAGTAGCAATAGTAACTCTGATTTTGAAAGCGGCAGTGAAGACGAAAGAAAATCACTTTCAATAATGGCGAAGTTTGAATTAAAAGTTGCCCTAAACTTAGTGCCTGTTATGTATGACCAATAATGAGGAACATACTATTAAACAAATAATTGATAGTATAGATTATTCTATAAATAGTTCAATATTGGACATGAATAACAAAAACATTTGATTGTTTTTGTTTTGAAAAGTCGTTTGTCTTATTGAGCGAAATTGAAATTATGTACAAATTATAAGTCAGCGGATAGCTTATTAAAAGATGGCTCTAGAAAAAGAAAATTACATTCCTTTCGCCAAAATTATTTGTCTATTAATGGTTATGACAAAACTATAACCGAAATGTTAGTTGATCTGACAGTTTCGCAATCAGAGGGTAAACCCGCAAATTACAAGTTCGTAAAAGACCTAAATGAAAAACAAGCCATTATGCGCTTTGCCGATGGATTGCGAAACCGTCGACTAAGCACAGTTATTATAGCCCGTAATTTTGATTCCTAGAAAGATGCCATTCAAGCAGCTGTGGAGGAGGAGAGTTCGATGGTTTCAACTTCCCCTGGGGAGATTAGAACATTTAATAAAAATAATTATTACAGGCGAGTCACAAATAACAAAAAAAAATATGCTAGAGGTCAATGTGGTCGAGTCTTTAGACTGCAGTCAAGCAGAGGTCAAAAGGCGGTGGACAGTATGTGCACAACCAGGAAGCCAGCCGAGCTCATGCATCACGAGGTTCGTGGCAGAATGGTCCTAGAAATAGACCAAATCGAGGTAAGTCTTCTTTTTATAATCGAAACAAGTGGACAAAAAATTCAAAGTCGATGCGAATAACTCCCATCGATGCTCTTAAACTAAGATCGAACAAAAAATAATTTTGATAGAACAATGAAGAACAGTTAACGAATAATTGAAAAATAAGTGTAAAAAAAAAAACACTTCTCTCCACCAACTTGAGGGTAAATTTTTATTTTATTTATAAAAGAAACTAAGATAGAACAAAACTAAATTTTGATCAAACAATGAAGAACAGTTAACGAACAGTTGAAATAATAAAAAGAGAAATTAAAAAACGCGACTTCTCCCCGTCAACCGCCATCTTAAGACAGCCATCAATTTCGGCCATAAAACAATATCTCGTTGAAGAAAACCAACGTTTTCAGCTTTTGTTTCGGGCAAAGCGGGATTTTAAAACCTTTTGAGTTAAAAAATCGGGGTTTTATCGTCGAATATAATATAACATAATAAAAAAACGTTAATAATCAGTAGCTTTTATTGCCTTTATTTGAGTTTTAAATAATTCCCACTAAAATACGTTACTTTACTAATAACAATAACGGTCTCGTTTACCGTGTAAGACAGTTAAGTCTTGAAAAGAATATTTATATAAGTAAATTAATATAAATAAGTAATAGGTACGTTACTTACGAATTACTTATATATATTTCTCTGAAGATATAACTTCCTTTAAAGTCTCCTTTTAGGTAGATTTCGAAGAAAAGTCTACAGCTATTGGTTTTGTACCAGTCGAGTTTTTCAAAAATTTCTTCACAGAAGGCCTAGTTATGATCCCTAGACCCCAAAACAACCGACAGTTAAAAAAATCCAGTCCCGCAGCAGGCCCGCAGAGGTAGATTTCGTGTTTTTTAAATTTTTATCTCCAAAAATATAAGTCGCATTAAAAACTTTTTAGTCTACATTGTAGAGAAAAAAAAATTAGCTTTCAGTTTAGTTTCGGAGCTACGAATTTTTATCCAACAAACTTTGGTTTTCCCCCCCTCCCCAAGTTAAGGATGGAATCAATTAGGGTTCATATTAAAAAATGTTTGTATTTACTATGAGCATGCTATTAATGTTAAACGGTCCAAAAAAATCCATAGGAAAAAAGTTATGGTGAAAAAACTGATTTTTGAAAATCTGCCCCCCAGTCTACCTATTGGTTTTGTACCAGTTGTCGAGTTTTCCAAAAATTTCTTTACTGGAGGTCAGGGAGTTATGATCCTAAAACCCCAAAACAACCGCTAGTTAAAAAGTGTATATATATATTTTTTTTTTTATATTTGACCTGCCAAAATGACTCTGCCCCGCCTGATGGAAAGCACAAGCAGAATCCAAGAGTGGTGGTCACCATCCTCACTGCGAACAGGGACAGTGCAGCATGGTGACCAGCACTATGGCGGCCTAGTGAGATGCTTTTTCACGCCCCGCTTAAAGGACCCGGGATCATAGTGGGACGGAAACACGTGCGCTGGTAGGGAGTTCCAGGTTTTAACTGCTCGGCACAGGAAGGAAGACCCGAATCGATGGGTGCGAGAGCGTATGTCTTCCAATCTGAGGGGGTGACTTTATATATACTTATGTATGTATGTATGTATGTATGTACCTCAATTTTACCGGCACGATAGAGGTCGCAATTTACACCGATTACTTTCAAACTTGGACGACAAATCAACAGGGCAAAAACGAAGGTTAAGTTCGTGAATGGGGGACATTCCACCAAAGGGAGGACTGGGGGCAGATTTTCAAAAAAATTAACAAAACACGAAATCTACCTCTGCGGGCCTGAATTTTTTTGTTTAATATAGTGGAAGAACTTTGCTCAAGATATCTCCAGATTCAATGGGATTCTTCCGATTCTTGTTATCATTTTTTGGAAACTGTTTGCAGAGCTGGTGCCATTTCTGTGCAGGAGTATCTTTATAATTTTCTATTACTACGTCCAAGAATCATCATCATCACCTTCAGCCATAGGACGTTCACTGTTGGACATGAGGTCTGTCCACCTTGTTGATGGACGTCCTCGTCCTACGCTGTGCTTTCCGATCCTTAGTCTCCACTCGAGAACTCTTCGTTCCAATCGGCCATCCGTTCTGCATGCTCGTGCCCTGCCTACTGCTATTTCAACTTGCTGATCCGTTGGGCTATGTCGGTAGCCTTCATTCGTTTGCGTATCTCCTCTTTTTTTATTCGATCCCACAGAGAAACCCCGAGCATAGCCCTCTCCATAGCTCGTTGAGCGGCTCTGAGCTTGCGTATCAAGCCCATAGTGAGAGATCAAGTTTCGGATCCATATGTCACGTCACTGGTAACAAACAATGGTCGAAAACCTTTGTTTTATGACACTGAGGTATTTTGAATTCGATGATTGACCTTTTTTGATTGATTTACCTAGTTGGGCTATTTGTGCAAGGTAAATTTACCATCAACAACTTTTAGAACTAAGTTCCCCACCATAACAGGAGTAGGCACAACTTGGACGTTTCAAGATCATTACAACAAATTATGTCGAAAAAATTTCGATTTCGGGATAGAAATTTTCGATATCAGAAATGCCTAACAAAGCCTGTCCGCGGGACATTTAATTTTGGCCTAAAAATCGGGCCGTCTCGCTAAAATCGGGACGTCTGGCAACGCTGAAGAAAACATTCCCTTTTATTTTAAGAGGAATAAAAGCACAGAGATCAACGGACTAGGGCCCTAGTCCTATTGATTGTACTTTACCCCCTATAGGGGGCAAAGTACAATCAATAGGCTATGTTTATTTAAGCTTAGTAACAGATGACGCCACCTTTAACCATATATTCTATGTTTTTAAATAATTGTAATGTTTAATGAATGGCGGTGACTTCTCACGAAAATATAAATCATTATTAGATTCCAATAATAATAGTTTAATTTTGCATAATCTGAATGTAAACATTATAACGATACCTATTAGGGCGAGTAATTATTATAATAACTGTTTCATCAAACCTCCTAGATCAGAATCGATTCTTTTTATACAATAGTTTGTATAAATAAGACGAATGCGTTGTTTGCACAAGCGAATTAAGTGAAGGGGTGTTCATAGCTAGTACGCGTACGTTAGAAAGGCCTATTGATGGTAAAATAAATTTTCAAATTTTGAATACTACGGAAAACGAATTAGTTATTAATAAATTATAGCAACTTTACAATGTTTGTAGTTTTAACAAGGAGGATCAGTCACGTTTTTTGCTAAGTATGCAGATTTTTAGCTGTAAAAAAAATAATAAATACTGTGTTTAAATTTTTTTAATCGGATCAAAAAAGACCGTATAGGCTGTGACGTCATTCATCGCGTATCGGCAAAAGTGGCGGGTCGCCGGCGCGTTGCCAGCTTGGTAAGCTTCTGTTCTAGTCCAGCGCAGTTAGAGTAACGACCTGACGATTGCTGATTTTTTAGATTATTTTTTAAAGTGATAATGCCGTCAAATAAGTATTGCATTGTGCCAAAATGCAAAAATACAAGCGTTAATGCACCTAATAAGCTATTATGGACTAAAAAAAAATGGTGGAGAGCAATGCGGAGAGATGACAAAACTCCTTTATAGGTACTGTTGCGAAGATCATTTTGACGTTAGTACCTGCAGTATCCTAGCTAGAGTATCTACCTAATATCAGTAGGTTCAATATGGTCAACGGATCTTGTGCTAATCATTCGTAAAGTTAGCAGTTTCGATGCGCAGTAGACAATTTAGTATGAAATGCTGCACTGCGCATGCCAAACAGCTAAAATTCACGAATAGATCCACTGACCGTATAGATTTTATTATAATATGCCTACCTATTGTGCATCGTTTCTATCATGTAACTATGTCTTAATAACATTTGGATTTCCGCGGATAGCTTTGATGTTTGTTCACACAGATGATGTTCGTTCGTTCATGCCTAATGCCTACCTACTCAAGTAAACAATGGAACACAAGGATATTCGAGCCAGGGCTGTACCTAGACCACGGGAGAGCCATGCTTCGGCACGTATGGGCGAGCTCGACCGGAGTGATACCACGGCCTCACAGAAAAACGGCAGTGAAGCAATGCTTGCATTGCTTTTCGCCTTTTTTCGTGAGTGAGGTTACCGGAGGCCCTAACCCTTCCCTCTCCCGTATTCCCGTCCTTCCCCTGTCCCAGTCCCCCCTCTTCCCACTCGTCCCCCCTTTCCCCCTACTCCCACCTTAAAGGGCGGCAACGCACTTATGACTCTTTAAGTTATAGGTGCCCATGGGCGGCGGTAGTCATTTACCATCAGGTGACCCGTCTGTTCGTTTGCCCTCTACACAATAAAAAAAAGAGGTCCCCTGAGCGGGTGGGTGATTTTGTCATGTGATAAACGCAATCTGTGATTATGTGTGAAAGCGCGCCTGCCGCCGGGCGCCCGATACTTACTGTTGAGTATTGTTTTATTTGTATCCTATGATATACAATCAGGCGAATGTCTGTTGTACCTAATTTTTTAATATATATTTTTCCAAAATGCAGTGCATTCGGATAAAATGGTCAAACAATAGTTTTTCGTCATAGTCAACTTCGTGTATAGCCACAGAATACATAATAGGTATAGCTAAAGATTTGTCTTGTTCAAACAGAGGGCTCAGTTGGGTTTGTGCTTTGCACTTGTTAGAGATAATATTCGAATGATTTAAATAATCCGGCAAAATCTCATCCTCAGAACACGCAGTTAAAGTGGGTAAGTAGGTAGTTAGGTACCTATTTTAGGTACTCAGTGGGAGTAGGTATGTATAGACTTAGTTACCTTTTCATTTTATCCCTACAAAACCGACCTCCATAATAGGTAACTACCTACTCGTATCTATCTAGATATCAATAGATTCTCAATTTCAATATAAATACTGTTATACTATATAACATCAAATTATAGTAAAAACTAAATAATTTACATGCCACGACATGAGCGAAACGGTGAATAATCTGAACCAAACTGACCAAAGTAGCGATTTTGCACGGGCGGCGGGCGCGATTCGCGACGTGTGACATCATACCAAGCGCGGCTCCGAGCAAGCGTTTCGAAATAGCCGAAAAGAAAACTTTAATAACTTTGTCATTTCTTGTTGGATTTGAATCATTTAAAAAACGAAATGATCAGAATGTTATAGCGCATACGCCCCTATATTTAGAAATCTAATATTTTGTTATGTGACTGATCCTCTAATATATTTTCGTTATTAAATCTTATACATTTAAATAAAGAAGAACATATGTCAATTGAGAGTATATGTACCAAGTATCCGGATATTTTCTTTTTACCTGGGGATAAATTAACAACTAATAGTAATAATAATAGCTCCACATATCTCACACACGGCCGTCTGATCCCAAACTAGCCAGAGCCTGTACTATGGTAACCAGACTGCTGATAAACATACTTATATATTTCTAAATACATACATATTATAGATAAATTACACCCAGACACAGAACAAATGATCGTGCTCATCACACAATTATTTGTCCTGGGTGGGAATCTGACTCACGACCTCTGGCTTAGCAGTCAGGGTCCTTAACCACTAGACCAACATGCCAGTCAAACTACAAAACTACGCATATATATCAACATTCACTTCCATTAAAGCAGAATGAGGAACCAGTATTTGTTAAGCCTTACAGATTACCTCACTCACAGAAGGTAGAGGTAAAGTGACAACTCGATAGCATGTTATCTGATGGTATAATAGAACCGTGTACAAGCGAATGGTCCAGTCCAATCAATCCAAGAAATTAGACGCTAGAGGTGAGAAAAAGTGGAGGCTAGTGATCTATTATAGGACACTCAATGTCATCGAAAATAATAAGTTTAGACTTCCGAATATAATGTAACAGAGACTTTAGATTCGTTATCCGGTTGTATCTATTTTAGTCACCTAGACCTTTACCAAGCGTTTTATAATCTGAGTTTAGAACTAGCGAATAGAAAATACACACAATTTTGTTCTGGACAATATCAAATGACTGGATGCCTATGGGTCTCAAGACTAGCCCTAGTTCATTTTCCAGAATGACTATAGCAATGGCGGGCTTCAACTATGAAAAATGAATGGTCTACAAAGACGATTTGGTTGTCCTTGGCAATTCGCTTAGTCAACATAATAATTTAATAGATGTTTTTGAGCGGCTTCGAAAAGTTAATATAAAACTGAATTCTGCTGAATGTGTATTTTTAAAAAGGATATCTTATATTTAGGATTTATCCGGAAAAAATAAATATAATAAGAAATTATCCAGTTCCGCAGACAATAGACGAGTGACGAGGTAAAAGGCTTTGTCGGGTTAGCTAATTTTCCACATTTTTCCCACATTGCTCACACATTAAATAACTCTTACATTGTAGTTAGAACTTTAGAATAAAGGTCCTTTACTAGTTTACAAAAGAATGAATAAATAAATAAATAAAATTTTCCCTTCAAGTAGGTAAGTAGATTTTTTATATTTTAATGGTTGAATTTGTCCAAGTGCAAAGTAGAAAAGAATAGGAATTATTAAGAACAACTAAGTAGTAAGAATTAGTTTAGGAGCGACCTTATGGCTAAAGTATAATTATGTTTATAGATTTCATGAATTTAATCTAAGTAGCGTGAAACGGTTCGTTAAAAGTATCGATTAAGTAAAACATTTTAAGTGTTGGAATGGCGGTAAAAAAGTGGTTAAAGCGCTGTACCGAAGACTGGTTTTTCTTTCAACTACAAAATGTAACTTAGAACCTTCCACCATTGAAACCAGTCGAACTGTTTTGACAGTCAAAGTTTGACGTGACCGGACCGATGACATTCAAACGTGTTGTTGATGAAGAGGTTAGTTAGTTCTAAATAAAAATTACAGGTTTCAAAAATGCCTAAACAGAAGCTGTTTGATGAGGAATCAGAGGATGAAGTAACTCTTAAAACAGAAAACCAATATGCGAAGAAATACGACAAGTGGCGGGAAAAGGAAGAACTTCATAAACGTATGTGTGTCTGTTTTATTTCGTCATTATTGTGAATATTGAGCTTATGTTTTATTATGTTTATATTTTATTATTTTTAAGATAAAATAATTTCAATTTCAATCATCTCGGTTTTACTCTAAAGTAGTGTGACTGTTGAATTCTAAAATAAACTATAGTATAAAATAAAAATCTATATGAATAATAATAATATTTTGAATCATATTACACTACTCTATCTATACCAAGTAAACATATCTTGTACTATCTATAATATGTATGTATTTAGTAACATATATCACATAGCCAGAGAGCCATATCTCAAGTCATAATATGGTCTAGAATATGAATGAACATACATTTTATACTTCTTTGTAAATACTTACCAAAAACCAATGCTAAGCGACATATTCATGTTTTAAAAGTTTTTGCACTGAATGGGAACCAACTTTCAAACCCCTGATTTTGCAGTTGAATGCTTCACCACCATCCTGCAAAGGTTTAATAAGTCAATACTAATATTATAAAAGTGAAAAATTCCTTTTTTTCTAACTCCAGATCTCCGGAGCTAAATGTTTTTTTTTAAGCTTGCTTTTTAAAGCAGATTATGTAAGCCTCTTCTAATAACATAATTGTATCCTTTTAGTTGAACAAAAATATGGGCCCAAAGCATTAAATTCTGATGCATCAACATCATCGGATAGTGAGGATGAGAGCGATGAGGCACTGGAGATATCTGAGGAGGCAGAGGCACAATTTTTAAAGACCTTATCTTTATTGAAGACTAAGGATCCCAGGATTTATGACCCTACATTTAAGTGTTTTGATGAAAATGAGAAGAAAGAGCCAGGTATGTTGATACATTTATGTAGTAAAAAAATGTCCATTCTTGTAAATGAAGGTCATTGAGTATATGTAGTAGGAGAGTCTGTATCCATAGCTGAGAGCGGTACGGTGCGAGCTTGTGACACTGCAAAACCACCGGACGAGATAACAATCAGTGGCTCAGTTGCGATATTTTCTGGACAAGCGTCATGAATCCTCATAAGAAAATGATTATCCTCGCTTAGGCGTTAGATTAGGAATCATACTTAAGCTGCTTATTTTTATAATCATGGATAGTTTTATCCCATATTATAGGCCTTTCTTGAATCAATGAAATTAGTAATTCTTTTAGTTATGTTTAGTCTCATAAAAAAAAATATCTTCATTATCTAAACTGTCCTGAAAACTATTGCCGCCGTAAAAACATCCGGGACCGTCGACACACTCGCATAGACTGCGATACAACACTGATGAATATCCGACGAGGGGCATTCACGGCGCAAACGGCAGGTTTGAATTAGTATAGTCTCTGGTATACATTCATCAATGCTTAAGTAGAATTTTGTTGTAGAAAAAGAATTTAAACCGAAAACATTAACATTCGCCGATAGTGATGATGATGATGATGATGATGATGATGACGGGAACATTTTTAGCATTGAGAAGAAAGCGGAGATAGTTGATAATAATCAGAAGCATAGAAAAACATCTGAAACTAAGGTTTGAACCATGTTTATAATTAATATCTGTAATAATAATATTTATTTATTCATATTATTACTATTTATACATACGAGAGATCGCCTGGTGGTCAAATATGGACTAAAATTAACTTTTTTTGTTTATAGCCAGTATAACTTGAACTGTCATTGTATAGCTTACCGTACCATGACAGGTCAACATAAATACTGGACGCGTGTAGCTTAATGTAGCCGTATACCAGTATTTTTTTAAATTTTAACAATTTTAAAATTTTAACAAAATTTTTAAGCAATATGTGTAGCGTTCTGCACCTCCTCTATATATAAACGTTAAGTTTTCAATCAAATTGCATGTTTCTCGGTTCGCGAAAATATGTTTTTTTCTTAGATTTTTGTTTAGATGTTAATGTTTTGATGACCCCATATTATATTATTTCAGGAAGGTAAAATCAAGGAGTATCTGACCGGGAAGGCTGAGCACATAGACGATAAAGTGGAGAAGGATCTAGCGCCACTCAAAGCTCTATGGTCTGACCCCAACTTGAATGAAGGTGAAGCTTTCTTAAGAGACTACATATTGAACAAATGGTAAATGATACAAAACTAATTTATAATATTGAAAATTATCCTTTTATGATTTTTGTTGGCCTATTTGCATGCCGTAAATTGACCCATTTTTTTTTTATTTGCCGGTTACCCAGCTGCATATACCTATTTTTATTGTTTCTTTTAATTTGCTTCTCAATCGATTGATATCTCTACAGTCACCAAAAGAGATGCAACAACCCTTAATTCAGAACCCAAGGGTTGCCACAAACATATTTTGTAGATGCAGTGGCCAATATACAGAATGTTACAGCTAGATGTGGTCAAATTTTAAGAGCGTTATGTGTAGTCGACAAATAGTTAATTTAGCTTAGAAAAAAAATACCTTTACTAATGTAGGTGCACATTTCTAAACAACACATAATGAACTATCATGTCCATTTCAATGATTTTGCTTTTTTTATTTTTTATGCAGAATCTTTCAGAAAAATCTGGACATTCCATCAACGTCCTTGGTAGTAAATATTAGCTTTATCAGTACATTTTGAAGTTTAATTTTTCAATTTCCAATATAAATTTACGCAAGTGAAGCCACGAGCAAAAGCTATTTATCTATAAAACAGGTGACAGACGTACCAGTAAGTGCGCGTACTTGTGGCTCGACGACCTCTTTCGTTTGTGTATCATAAAGTAGAAAGAATGAAAGAAAAATATTTATTTTTGGCACACATTTTCACAAGAACACAATCTTTAATAAAAATAACAAAGAAACAAGAACATAACATAAGAAAAGATAAAATGTAAAAAATTTAATAAAAATAAATATTGGGAGTTTATCATTTCTGCTCACTGGCAACACCACATCTCCACATCCAGTACGCGTACTTTAAAATCGTCGAACAAGTTCGTTCCAACCGGTTTGATATTTTGCTCGTAGCCCGTTTTGGCTCGCACACTTTGCAACACTGCGAACCTCTGCAATCTTTGTTTAAAAATTAACACACGTGAGACGGGTTTACTACTCGTGTGAATATTTAAAAAATCTCGCATTTCCAAAAAAGTAAATAACAAACAACGAACCAATATCAAATAACCGAATTTAATTAGCATGTTTTTTTAGTTATCTATGTATTTTTCGAATTAAAAACATTGACTATCAGGATAAATCCTCTTTACAGCTATCTAGAAGAAGGTGATATTGGGGAGGCCAAGGATAAAGTCCGCGATGACGAGGAGTTGGAAGCTGATGAGGAGCGAGTTGAAGAACAGGGCAAGTTTGAGAGAGCTTACAACTTTCGCTTTGAAGAACCTGACCAGGAGTATGTGAGTTCTTAACCTTAATCGTCTTGTCCAGGAACCCTATGATAGACTTATTTAGTTCCTTTCTACGAATAATCAAATGCACAGAAATGTAACTTATTTAAGGTATTAAGGAAATGCTTGTTACACCTTTAAGAGCTTTTGTGTGTAGCCGAAAAATATATTAGTTTAAAAAAAAAAATAATGCCTACAGTTTCATTCATAGAGCCCTTCTTAATGCGAAACATTAGCTTTATCGGTTAATTTTCTAGCTCAATTTGGCAGTTTGATATGAGATTTCGGTATAAAAATCACATATAAAATTACCACAAGTGGTGGAGAGGTCCCGTGACATAAATTCATCTTCTTTTCTGTAGTCCTGAAAGTATTCTTCTTGGTTCAGCTAAATACTTGTGTTAGATCGGAGCCGTAGTCGGTGGTGTACTGGTGGGGGGGGGGGGGGTGAATTATATTTCGGAACTACTCTCTACCGCTGCTTTCTTTTTCCTCTAGCTAGCAACCCACCCCGTCTTCACACGGATAGCAGAAACATCTTCAACAATCATCATCATATTTCAACCAATTTACACAAAACTGTAACAAAATATACACCTATAACTTCATCATGAATCACTCTATCTATTGGTGAAAACCGCATGAAAATCCGTTCAGTAGTGTTTGAGTTTATTGCGAACAGACAGACAGACAGACGCGGCGGGGGACTTTGTTTTATAATATGTAGTGATGTAGTGAAGATATATTAGGTATATTAACACTCTTTATATAGGATTTTTAGCAAATAAACAATATATAGGTAAAAAAATTATACTTTAAATGAGTTTTAAGCCTTTACACATGTTGACATGTTCACGGATCAAAGAAATGAGTGGCTCCCCCACAAAACTTAACAGAAGTATTTGCGTTCCAATTTTATCACTCATACATAATTTTGCAATCAAGAGTATTCTTCTCCTAAACGCCTGCTAAATAGTAACTCAATTTGCAGCTCAAACGTTTCCCCCGCACGATGAACTACATCCGCCCAAAAGACGATCGACGTTCTCGCAAACGTACTGAACTGCGCACGCGCAAGGATGAAGAGAAGCAGAAGAAGATGGAGGAGATCGGCAGGTTCAAGGCGCTTAAGCTGAAGGAGATACAAGAGAAACTGGCCAAGATCAAAGAGGTCACCGGGAACGAGGATTTGACTTTCAGGGTACAGTATACTCACTTATAACCTTTAAGTAATTATTTATCAGTTTGCTGTGCTGGCTGCTTGCGTGTACATATTTATACGTATACATGTTACCTAATCTATACTAAAATATAAAGCTGAAGAGTTTGTTTGTTTGCTTGAACGCGCTAATCTCATAAACTACTCGTCCGATTTGAAAAATTCTTTCAGTGTTAGATAGCCTATTTATCGAGGAAGGCTATAGGCTGTATAACATCACGCTACGACCAATAGGAGCGGAGCAGTGACCATAAACGCAGGTGAAACTGCGGGGATGGCTAGTCCATCCATATAAGCAATTCCCATTCATTCCCTTCATAACTTCCTTTCCTTTTCAAAGTACTTCTAATTTTCCCATCTTATAACTTTATTCCCAAAGTGGGTTGCCCGCTATTACGTAAGTGGCACCACAATATGAAATAGATAACACTACTCTACATCATACCTGACCAGTCACCACGTGTAGTATCAGCATGAATACCTTAAACTATAAAATAATTTTCTTAAGACAATATTTATAAAAAAAAATAATTATAAATTTTTCAAATGTCATTTTAGGATGAGGATCTGCAGAGTGAGTTTGACCCGGAAGAGCATGATAAGAGAATGAAAGAGATCTTTGACGAGCAGTACTATGGAGATGCTGATGATCATAAACCTGTCTTCCCCGACCTCGATGAGGAGTTGGAAATTGGTAAGGAAATGTTTTGGTAATTTATTCAACATATCTCATGTTGAACAGATTTTATATCATAAATAATAAATACCTAATGCCATTCTGTGTTCATTTACTGATGGTGGATTGCTGGATGGCGCCTAGTGTTGGGGGTCGATTCTCAAAAGGGGCAATAATTTAAGTGTGATCTTTGTCTCCCTTGTTTGAAAATTGGAAGTCCCCGCAACACGGGAATCATTCCTAGGATGGGAGTTATCTTTAAAAAACTCCTTATCTGGTTGTGTGACAATCAACTGCAATTAAACAATATTAGAAAGGCACGAGTTCTTAAGAACGTTTCTTACTTTAATTTAATGTCATATTATTTAAACACCAGCCATTCCCCGCAGTTTCACACACATTTATAATCACTGTTCGGCTTCTTAGAGCCACTGCTCCCCTTCTTAGGTTCACTGCTAGGGTTCTTAGGGTCTCTGCTCCTATTCTTAGGGTCACTGCTATGCTTCTTAGGGTCATTACTCGGCTTCTTAGGATCACTGCTCGGCTTCATAGGGTCACTACTCGATTTCTTAGAGTCATTGCTCCGCTTCTAAGGGTCACTACTCGGCTCCTTAGGGTCACTGTTCCTCTTCTTAGGGTCACTGCTCCGCTTCTTAGGGTCTGCTCCTCTTCTTCGTGTCACTGCTATGCTTCTTAGGGTCATTGCTCGGCTTCTTAGGGTCATTGCTCCGCTTCTTAGGGTCTCTGCTCCTCTTCTTAGGGTCACTGCTCCGCTTCTTAGGGTTGTAGCATGATGTTAATATCCTATAACCTTCCTTTATAATTTAGGCTAAACTCTTCGGCTTTATTATTTGTTAAAGATTTTAAAGAGACACATAAATTAAGAAACATTATTATATTGCAGAGAACTGGGATAAGTATCAGCCTGAACCTGTTGAAGAAGGAGAAGAGGAGGATGATGAGAGCCCATATTGTGAAGATCCAGACTTTAATGTTAGTATATTTGTAACTAGGCTCGTGGCTGGATGGTAACCGAGTAGGTTAGCACATTACAAGGTTAAGTAATACTAGCCGATTATTAGGATGGGTGACCATTCTTAACACATCGAGACCCCTCCGTGCCCTGGAAAGCACTTAAGCCGTCGGTTCCGGTTGCCACACGACCTTCTGTGACGTTCGTTACGGGTAGTTGAGCGTTCGCGAAATTTTCGTAAAAATGCGTACGAAGACTTCACCAGAGCAGAGCAGAGTTTGTACTATTACTGTGTATTGAGCGGGAATCGAACTCGCGACCCACTGCGTGTCAATCGAATGAACGTCAGTCCGAACCCTATGTCATTTTCTGTACCTCTGACGTGTGCCTATGCAACATTTCATGATAATTGCTTGAGTGGTTAAAGCATAACAAATAAACAAACAAACTTACATTAATTCATATTTATAATATTAATCAGAATATATAAAATAAACCCTTAGATGGACGCCGACTACGACCCAAAGACAGCCCGCGATAATCTTCTAGAAGAAGTAAAAAAGACTCTTCAAGGCAAAAAACGTAGAAATAGAAAGAAGAAATCCAAGCTTGCCCAGCTTTTGGAGCTGGAGAAACCCAAGTTCATCCCTTCTGTAGCTGAAAAGAGTTACAATGATTATATGGAGGAGTATTATAAGATGGACTGTGAGGATATCATCGGAGGAGACCTGCCAACCAGGTTCAAGTACAGACAAGCCGTGCCTAACGACTATGGGCTGACCATCGAAGAGGTGAGGGATTTTTATTTTTTAACTAGCAACCTGTCCCAGGTACGCACGGGTAGCAAAGCATAAATTATTTTTTACGACATCTTTAAGAATCATGGTGACACTGAGTTATATTATCCCACTAATATTATAAATGTGAAAGTATGGATGGATGGATGGATGGATGTTTGTTACTCTTTTACGCCGAAACTACTAAACCGATTGCGATGAAACTTGGTATGTAGATAGCTGGAGGCCTGGATTAGCATATAGGCTACTTTTTATCCCGATATTT
This sequence comes from Callimorpha dominula, assembly GCA_949752705.1. Lineage (NCBI taxonomy): Eukaryota > Metazoa > Arthropoda > Insecta > Lepidoptera > Erebidae > Callimorpha > Callimorpha dominula. Next base: position 21,161,326 of record OX457006.1, on the reverse strand, counting down.
GGCGCTGCTAGTATTATATATGGTAAGAATATACCTTTAAGTGGACTATTTTTTAATAGATAAATGGATCAGTTATTATGAAAAATATTTAATTACTCTATTAGAATAATATACTAGCAGCGCCCCGCGGTTTCACCTGCGTAAGTTCCGATCCCGTAGGAATATCGGGATAAAAGCCTATATGTTAATCCAGATCTCCAGCTATCTACATACCAAGTTTCATCGCAATCGATTCAGTAGTTTTGGCGTGAAAGAGTAACAAACATCCGTACATCCTCACAAACTTTTACGTTTATAATATTAGTAGGATATAATATTTAGTCTTTGGGACAACGAAGTTTCTTTAGCTATATATAAATATATTTAATGGATTGAATACATTGTATCAAAATATAGCAAATATTTAAAAATTCTAAATTAAAGTTGCGCTGTTGCGTTAATCTGTGAAAGTTGCCCAAACTAATATATGTATAATTAGTATACAACCAATATCAAATTACATTAGTATCGCGCCGAATCCACAGATGGCTTAAATAAAAAATCAACTCGCGGTCAGCATTTTTCTTTGCGCTAACACTTTTTTCCGCCTAGCCCCCTCCGCCGAGCGTCTGAAGTGTAAAGTGCGACAAGGAGCTTCCAAAAATTATTATGAAATAGTCTTTTAATGAAATAAACAACATTTGTGAATTTAATGAGTATACATTTTGTAATCCGAAACAAAGTAATTTGTAACATCAACGACACAATATAATGGTGAGTAACCGTCATGAAATATTTTCTAGATCCTGCTAGCAGATGACAAAGAACTGACTCAATGGGTGCCCCTAAAGAAGCTCCTGAAGCACCGCCCCGACGACGTGGAGAAGGGAGACGCCAAGACTTACGCACAGAAAGCGGCCGACGTCAAACTTAAGAAGAAAATACTTCCCAGCTTGTTTAAAGATTTGACTGAGTAAGTCACTCTGTGGTTTATCGCATAAACAACCAGCTGTGCAGAGCACAGCAATTTTTATGATTAATTATTGATATTATATTGATTTAACTTACATAAAAAGGCTATGCCATCTTCCTAACTAATATTATCAGTGTGATGTGAGTTTGTTTGCTACCCTTTACATAGTGTTAGTATATTAAATTAATTTGCACATTATTTTTTCTGTTTCCAGAGATCCTGATATAGTAGTACCTATAGAAGAAACAAAAAAGAAAAAGAAGAAAAAGAACAAAAATAAGGACACAGAAGTGACAGAGTCAAATGAAGAACTAGTAATTGTAGACCAAGAAGTGAGTAATCATCACACCAATGATTTTGAAGAGCAACCAGTTGAAGAGCAACATGAAATTGATTCTGAAAAACTTAAAAAAAAGAAGAAACATAAAAACAGAGATAAGTCAGAAATGGATGACACAAGGAATGAAGAACAGCCAAACCCAGAAGAGAATGGTGACTTAAAACCAAATAAGAAAAAGAAGAAAAGTAAATCAGGTGGATTTGTTGTTGAAGATGTGCCAAATGCTGAACCTAGTCAAGAAAGTTCTGCTGTCACAGTTGTCAATAATAAGAAAAAGAAGCATAAATCAGAAGGAAGCAAGAACGCTGATGACTCTACTGTAGAAAAGAAAGGGCAGGCATCTAACAATTTAACTGTAGGTAATCTTTCAAAGAAAGAAAACAATCTGAAACGCAAAGCTAATTTTGCGGAAGCAGAACAGCCTAATAATAAGAAAAAGAAAGGCAATAAAAAGAATTTCAAACAGAAATTCAAACAAAATGGTGGACTTAAAAATAAGAGCAAAGGACCAATTAATCCTCTTATTAATATGTCTGACGAGAGACTTAAAGCATTTGGGTTGAATCCTAAGAAGTACAAGAATTTCTTGCATTTTAAGAAATATTAGTTATGACAATATTTAAGTAGTGTTCTTTAGTTTATTCTCAATCAATTAAATACTCTTTTTTTATGAAAAATTTAAAATCTAGTATCTACAGGCTGTTGCAGAAAGGTTTGGTCGAATTTAAATTGGTTAACTGGTTAAATTTGAAAGAAATGAGAGAGATTTCTTTTTTCGGAAAATGTTTTTCGTAGTGTAGGTGCACATTTCTTAACAACAACATTATTAGTGTTCATTATTGTTCATGTCAATTTCAATGCTATTGTTTTTTTTTTATATTTTTTGCAGACATTTTCAGAAAAATCTGGACATTCCCATCCTTGGTATTTAGATTAGTATATTATCTTATATATATAAAAATCTTGTGTCACGATGTATGTTGCCAATAAACTCCAAAACTACTGAACCGATTTCAATCAAATTTCACATGTACCCGTATTTTGGTCTAACTTACTGGATAGGATAGTTATCATCTCAATTGTTCGCTTATGTCGTAAATGTAAACGAATAAAATGTATCAATTAATTGTTTCATAAGCAAGTGTTTATTTCCTGTTTAGTTTTATGAAGTTCTCATAGATGGCGGTGCACGTTGATTCATCGATAAAATTCTTCAATATTGTTTGACATCTAAGTTGCAAATACACCCAATAGATGGCGCTGTGTTCTGTTTCTTAAAATATAGGTTCTATTGCTTTATTTCACGTAATATTTATTTATGTCCACGATATAACCGTATTATTTTAATGGTTTGTGACTGATATTTTTATAATTATACTGCGTTACTATGTTACAATATTATTACCATTAATAACAAAAAAAAAATTGTACTATTTTTGTTAGAGAATTATTAAAGTCTTGGCGCCAAATTTTAATCAAAGTTTCAAGATCTGGCCATCAAATTCTATCGAGTTGCCATCTCTGGTTTGAATGTAAAAAGCTTTGGTATCTCATTCGTTCTCGAGACCTCTGAGCGTAAACAAAGCTCCCTCTGGAACTATCGAGTCCCACTATTTCGAACAATCGATCAATCGATTCTTCTCGAACTCGAAGCATGCGAAGTAGAACGTTCCTTCCCGGATATATTAAATAATTATTTAGATCATGATTGGCTCTGTAATCGTGCTATTTTTTCAGCAAGAAACGTTGATGTAGACGAAATTAACTTCCAGATACAACAATTGTTACCCAGTGATTTGATGACTTTTAAATCAATCGATACAGTTGTTGACGAAAACGAAGGCGTAAACTTTCCCATTGAATTTTTAAATTCTCTCGATTTACCAGGAATGACACCACACAATCTACAATTGAAAATTGGTTCACCAATTATTCTTCTCCGCAATTTAAACCCACCTAAATTATGCAACGGTACACGTTTAGTCATCAAGAAGATCACCGGAAATATTCTTGAAGCAACAATTTTGACTGGAAAGTTTAATGGAGAAATCGTCCTGTTGCCGCGAATTCCATTAATAGCGTCAGAATCTCCAATACCATTCAAAAGGCTTCAATTTCCGATTCGTTTAGCTTTTGCGATGACCATAAATAAATCGCAAGGTCAAACAATATTGACTTGCGGTTTAGACTTAGACAGTACGTGTTTCTTTTATGGACAACTGTATGTGGCCTGTTCACGTGTGGGAAAACCATCAAATTTGTTTGTATTAGCAAAAGACAGGTTAACCAAGAATATTGTGCACAAATTAGTGTTGAGATAATTGTCAATTTTATTAAATTAAAAAAATAAATTAAATGGAAACAATTATCTATATAATTATTATTATATTATTAGTTATCTACCTCATTTATAAATTTGAGTTTTTTAATATTATCAATTATTTTTTTGTATAAGTTTTGTAAAGAAGTCATTGTTTATAAAGAATAGTTAAAGATAAGAAAAATAAAATCTACATTTAATAAATTATAGTTTGAAAAAATAAAAAAAACACACTTTTGAAACTAATTGAACTAAAAATTCATATTGTTGTACAAAAAGCGTGGGGGGCTTGATTTTCATTGCTGTAAATATTTTAACGATAGTTTAATATACCTGTAGTAATTCTAATAAGCACCCCACGCATTTTGTACAACAATATGAATTTTTCAATTGAGTACTCCAGTTTTATTTTCAATTTAGCTAATTCGATTTTACCACAAGGGTTTTATTTCCTTAGTTGCGATTAGAGAAATAAAATATGGCGGTACGAAGTTCGCCGGGTCAGCTAGTATATTATAAGTATTTAGGGGTTAAATATCTATAGTGTCATTCATGTTCGAACTCACGAAATATTAGCTTTATCTGTCAATTATCAAGTTAATAAATAATAAAAATAATTAATAAAAAAATAAAATTTTCATAAAATTGTTAGCGCTTTACTTTATTCACGGGGTCTATACGACCCTTAAGTATGACCGCGCCTTTCTGTAACATGCTGTATACTAAAAAAGAGAGAGATATATATATTTTTATATCGCATGCTAACTTTAAGTGTGCGTAATGCCGAGTATAATACTCCTACATGTGAAAAGTGAACATGAAACATATATGATAACCTAACCATGTATATAAACACAGTCTATGTGTTAATCCCGTGCTTGTTTGATCAGACATGCATAATTCCTGAAAACTCTATTTTATGTACAGTGTAAATAAAATAATGTGAATAAAAATTCTGCAGTATATTTATTTCAATCCCATCTGTCGAGTCCGTCCAAGATAATAGGGAAGTATGACCTGTATCAGGCGCTACCGTCTTCGAAGACTTGAGGTTTGCTTCCAAAAGAACCGTTACTAGCCAGGTTCGGGATTAAATATATACCCATTTGCTGCGATATTTTTATCGTGGGAGAGCTATGCTTCGGCACGTATGGGCCGACTCGACACAAAAAACCGGCAGTAAAGCAATGATTGCATTGCTTTTCGCCGAGTGAGTGAGGTTACCGGAGGCCCTAACCCTTCCCTCCCCTCCTCCCCCTCTTCCACCCTTCCCTCCACGTCTCCCCTTCCACCTTTCCCCTACTCCGACCTTAAAGACCGGCAGCGCATTCCGAATTCTGTCATTTACTATCAGATCAGGTGATCCGTCTGCTCGTTTGCCCCATACCATAAAAAGATAAGATAATGTATTTATTCCCTCAAACACACGTGTACATACAATAAACCATCGAATACAAGATATAAAGTTGGAGAAAGTGCGGGTTATGTTTGCCATATACAATGACGTGCGAATTTAAATTTGATTAATTAAAAAATTTGGATAAATTCCCATCAGCTATCTATTTCTATCACTTGACCTGATATCAACAGCTAACATTATATAAATGTGTACATATTAGTGATATTAGTGATAATATTATGAATCTATAATTAATGTTTACCATGCCAAAATAATACTTATATTAAATCTTAATTTTACGTCAAATGTATCATAGTAGGCAGTTAATTATGTCAAATCAAATTTATCATTTAAAAAGTCAGTAACATTATAATAGGCATTTTCAACTAGAAATGATTTAACTCTTTGCATAAATGCTTCGCTACCGTACTTAGATCTTTCCAACTGTTGGGAAGTTTATTATAAACATTTGGAGTCATAGGTACAAATAAGGCTTCTGCACATAAGTGCAGTCCTAGACATGTGTCTAGGACTGCACTTATGTGCAATGTAGACAAAGTTTATTTTTATCACGTCGATTTCGGTGAATAATAAAAAAAATATATAGACACAATTTATTTAAATAATTCACAATAAGCACAGTTAACACTTATCACTAATTAGCTTGTACTCTTCGCTATACTTCACACTTGTTACTCACTGAATCGCTTAACTCTAACTCAATCAATACCGCAACGAAACTTCCTTTTACAGTTTGAAAGTTATTTTATAGAGTTCGTGTACTTTCCCGAAATATCTTGTAAAAAATATTCCTTTATAGACCGTTATTCGAGTTATTCAATATTAGTTCCGTTATTCCAAGACGGCACCGTGCGTCTCAATTTAGTTCCGCTTCTCGTTAATAGATGACGCCACCATTTTAATTTGGCAACCGTAACAGTACTATAAAAAGAAACTGGTTTCGGTTATCAGACATCGGTACAAATCTCAGCTTTTGGATGAATAAGTAATCGAACGAATTGAAAAGCTATCCTTCTTGGCATCGTGATTTTGGTAAAGAAAAGGAGGGAAATTTATATACGAACGCCATACGTGGGGTATTGTTGTCACCCCAGGACATCAGCAGCAATAACCACTCGCATTCGAACATGCCAGTGATCACTTGGGATAATTAAGCGGCACATTCACTGAGATCATACTACATTCGAGCGCGTATAATACAAGGAACAGTTCGAAAGGTACATGTGCTCGAAACATCCAGCCACGCCAGGCGATGTCTATGGTAAAGTGATAAACATTGAACTGAACTTCTGACGTAAACCCCAACCACTAACTCCGTTTTGTTGACACTGATGAAGAAGAAATATGAGCTGCATCAGCTATTACTAACTAAATTCAATCGGAGACAACCACATTTATGTTAAAATTATTGTATTGTTGTTGTCTATTATCGTACCATTGCATCAAGAAATAGGCCAGTGAGTCCTTATCCTGAGTCTCACTTACTGACTTATTAGCAACAAAAAACTCTCGTACTTCGAGAGTGATGCTGCTTGTTCGGCTCTCATTGCGGACTGTCATCCCCGTCCTGTATCGCGAATTCGCGATGTCGTTAGTAGTGTGATTGCTACTTTTGGATAGGTATTATGTAGATTGGCCAAGACATCTCCCCCCTTCTCCCCTCCTCCCCCCTCGAAGTAGTGGGACTTTCGAGTCGTGGTTGGTAAAGTTTCTAGTTTCTAACGGGCAGAGGTTGTGCACGGCTCTGCGAATGACACCTTTTGAAGTTCAGAACACACTGGCAGTAAAGTTTCTGGATGCGCGCCATTCGCCATTTCAGTGGAGGTGTATTTTCTTCCTTTATCACGACAAAGTAGCCTTTCCGGAATCCCCTTTTTAACCGACGAAAAAAAAGGAGGTTCTCAATTCGACCGTATAATATGTTTTCTTTTTTTATGTCTGTTCAGCCCTCACTCCGTTATTTATGAACCAATTTTGTTTTTTTTTTCAAGGGTGGTCCCATGTCAAGGAAGTCAGGATCTGAAAATTATTGGAACGAATAGTGTTTTTGTTTACTTTTCATTACTTTATCAAGTATTTGCGTTTAGAAATGATCACATCATTTAGCTGAGCTGATGAAAAAAAAACATAAAATAAAAATCTTTTTAACAAAAAATTAAACCGACGAAAAGAACAAAAAAGCAAAAAATAAATAAACCTTAAGTCTTAAGTATTGAGCTTATTTACACTAACTATCAAATTTTATATAAACTTATTTTGAGTCGGCGCCAAATAATAAAATGATTAATTACCTACGTAGAGCCATGTCTATTTCTACGTACATATAAAATTCTGATAATTAATCAGTTTGTTGTTTGGCGCCGACTCAAAATAAGTTTATATAAAATTTGATAGTTTATGTAAATAAGCTCAATACTTAAGACTTAAGGTTTATTTATTTTTTGCTTTTTAACTCTTTTCGTCGGTTTCATTTTTTGTTAAAAAGATTTTTTGTATACGCCATTTAGATCTTTAGTGTAACTCGCACAGGTACTCATGTCGCCATAGATATCCCACTGTGACCACAATGTTTCTACCGTGTGTTTGTTCCACTCAAACGACGTTTTTCCACAGTAATTTCTCGCAGAACCCATACGGCACTCACACACCAAATCCACGGTGAATACGCAATCAGTATCCACGGTGGTTACACAATCAATCCACGGTCGTTACAATCTGTAAAAATACAAAAAACCCGCGGTGATTGCAGTAGTTTCTTGCAGAACCCACGGCGCTCATACACCAAATCCATTCACAATAAGTATCCACGGTCGTTTAAATAAAAACAGTAAATTAACAATTGCTACGCATTATTTCCGTATAAAGTCTTAATATTGACGTTTCGTTCTCTTCATTTGTACGAGCTACGTAATCGTAAGTATGAGCCTTTAAACAAAATCATCACAAAAATGATATCAAATTCATAATATCATAAGATGGCTAAACATTTAGTAATATAATTACGTTTTACAATTAATTGTTTTGTACGCTCCAGGTTTCACCGCCTATACATTGTAAAAATATTACCTAGAGGAATTCACCTTTTTAGGAAGAGATGCTACGCCTCTTTTAAGCTACATATTGTTTCATTATGCCTTGCCTATTAGTATTTCTCTAATTGAATTTCCGTCAGGGTAGAATAGAATAGAAATATCTAAACTTTATTGTACACCAACAAAAAATGTTTTTGAAAGAAATACATCAGGAATATCTACAAAGGGCGGGCTTATCACTGAAAGTAATGTCTTCCAGCCAATCTTGGTATGGACCAATCGACAATAAATAGATGAAATCATGGGTAGTTTTGGTGTGAAGTGCTGAGAAAGAGAAAGTGCTGGAGATATTTTTATTCTTAAAGAATCCATAAATACCATGTGATATGGATAGATAAAAGTAAAAACACGTGTGGGTCTCGGTACGCACGCCCGACAGGAGTGATAACTTAAACGTCAGACAGACTGGCGCCGTAACGCGTTACGTAACGAAGCGGTTTACCCTCCCATAAGAAGTTATCACTTGAATAATAAAAATAATTAAACACATAGCTATACATATAGCCAGTTCCAGAGATTCGGACGACCTCAATGATCTTGTATGTGTGTCATTGAGGAAACAAAGCGTTCCTTTAAATAAGCTGGACTACAGGGATGAAATAAAATACTATAAAGTATAGAAAGAATATGATTAAGTTGACTGAGCCGTTTTGGATTCTCCCTTACTTTTTGTTAAATAACCTTTTTCTGTCTACGTTTTTGAAGGTAAAGTCTTGTATTTTAGTAGAAAATACTATTCCTTGTGGTAGAATCAACATTGTCTGAAAAACGCGGTAACACTGATGCCATGATGCCATTTTCAGTTTTGACTTTTGACATCTCTCTTTTGGCGAGCGTAGTGAAAGGAACAAGGTGATTATTCCTTAAAATATTGTAAATAAGTGTTTTATGAGAAAATATATGTGTAAATTCGTACTATTCATTAATATTTCGTAATAAGTGCTACTAGTAGCGGTAATTATTACGTACATTTCGAGATTTAAACGGATTTTGTAGACAACTTAGATTGTTGTGTGAATTGGCCTTCAAGTAGATCATGGCGATTTTCTATAGATCGTTGTGAGTGGACATAAAGGCTAAAGTATTGCCCCGAACATTGATTCCCAAGCGCATTAAAACTCGAAAATGGGAATCTTCGAGACTCTGCGTTTGCAACGGTTTGTGGCGACAACCCCCTCTATAAACCTTCAGTATTGTCTCTAGTTCCAAATTCAAAACCTCGTGGCTACTTTTTGAGCTATGTTTTTAAAAAGTTAACATTGTCCTACGTAATGATTTCTAGCTCGCCATCATGGTGAACAACAGAGTACCGTCGGTATTCTCGAAGACGTACGTGACGCCTCGTCGTCCGTTCGAGAAGGCGCGTCTAGATCAGGAGTTAAAGATCATCGGAGAGTATGGTCTGAGGAACAAGCGCGAGGTGTGGCGCGTTAAGTACACGCTCGCTCGCATCCGTAAGGCTGCCCGTGAATTGCTTACCTTGGAAGAGAAGGACCCCAAGAGGTTGTTCGAAGGTAAGAACATATATTTCTTGCTATATGTATAGTTGTTTTTAATATAATTATTGATCGTATTTGTTGTAATTCCTCACTCATACTTACTGTATGACTATTTTCTTACATGTGATCCTCATAGAATAGGTTTAAACTTTATTGTACATAGATTACAATTAAATCACAAGGATTTCAATATGCACAATGGCCTTATTTCTAAAAGCAATTTTAGGGTATTAGATCCCACCATGCCATCCCATTCCGTATTATAACCTACAAATATTTTTCAAACAAACTTGCAGACTTCAAATAAAGTTTTGCTATCCATATGCATCCATAATACATATCATTAAGTTTGAGTTTGTAAATAACCTACAAATAAATGGGATGTCTCGTGTGTATTTTTTTTCTTATTTCACTTTTAAAGTGTAATGGATTTTCTTCTTACAAATTAATATAGATATGAGATCAGTAGGTAGTGTTCTATGTTCCTCTTAAATATACAACAATCAGATGAATATTTTTCTACACCGCAATTATCCCACTTACTAATGCTGTTTCATCAAAGGCCTATTCTTAGCAGGGTAGATGTGATGTGATTTCAAGCCACATGTTTACAGCTCGAATAAGAGTAGCACATGTTAAAAGCTTATGAATAATTTCATGAACAGCTGGTACATGCCATAAGGCCTTTAATTTTCTTTAAGAACACACTTTTGTAACTTTATGAATTCACATTTTTTTAATAATAGTATTATAAAAAGACTAATATGGGACACAATACAGTATCATACATCATGTTTCTATTTTTTCTTAATTGTAGCCTATTACATTTAGTTATAGCATACAATAAACATTTTTAACAAAATTTTGTAATGATGAAAAATATCTGGCAACCTCTTATCAGAACATATAAATGTTGACTTTCAATGCTCTGACAATACTCTGTTGAAATTAATAAACAAAGTCATAATGTCCAAGCTCTAACCTAAGCTCTAAACCATTCTAGGTAATGCACTGCTCCGCCGTCTGGTGCGTATTGGTGTGTTGGATGAGAAACAGATGAAGCTCGATTATGTACTTGGTTTGAAGATTGAGGACTTCTTGGAGCGTCGTCTCCAGACACAAGTGTTCAAGGCTGGTCTAGCTAAGTCCATCCATCATGCCCGTATCCTCATCAGACAGAGGCATATCCGGTAAGGTTTCTTTTCTATTCAGTTCTTTGCATTACAGATGTAATGTTTACAACATATTGTGACTGATATAACATTAGGGTTGAGGTGACTCTCAAGTATCTTACTGATGAAATATTTTTACTGATGGTCAAATCTGTAGGTTTGGTACATAATGTGTGATGTCCAACTATACTGTTGTCAAATCATTCACTTGACTTTTTTCACAGTACTTGACACCTAAAAATATAATCTTTGCTTGATTCATTTTCAAGCAAATGGTGAGCACTATTTGAGAGAATAAGTATCAGATGTTAAATTAAAATAAGGAACTTCTCACAGTATATTACAATTATAAAATAAATTTATTGTTTTTAAATCTGGATATGTATGTATGGTTACATGAATTTATATATAATGCCAAGCTCAAACCACAGGTAAATGGTGTGAGAGGTGGCCAATGGCTGCCTGGTTCTGACTTGATATTCTAAAGACCACTTGACCCTCACTTGTGAGGTCAATGTCTTGAAATGTTTAAAAGCCTTGCACTGAATACAGGTAATGTATGAGGATCCTTTATTTCGTATAATATAAGTATGTGAGGTGTAATGAATACGATTTCATTGTAGATTTATTCTCATGGAAATAATTTTGATATGCACTTCTATCATTTACATATATGTACTTGTATGTTTAATTTTTTTTTTTGTATCCAGCCTGTGTTTATTTATTACTGAACTAATCTGAAGTTGTTGTCAACAGTGTCCGTAAGCAAGTAGTAAACATCCCATCCTTCATAGTCCGCCTGGACTCAGGCAAGCACATTGACTTCTCCCTGAAGTCTCCGTTCGGCGGCGGCCGGCCCGGACGTGTCAAGAGGAAGAACCTCCGCAAGGGACAGGGTGGCGGAGCCGCAGCTGACGAGGAGGAAGATTAGACCAATAAACAGACTGTTTAAGATCTATTTCATGTATTTTATTTTTTGGCATTTTCATTATACACAAGTCCTTTCTAGAACAGACTTAATATGACTTCATAAAACATTTAAAACAAGTTGAATGACATTAAATGGCACTGAAAAGTGAAAATAATCGATTTCAAACTTAATTTAAAAGTTTACGCGATAACTAATACTTAGGATCTAAAAGCTCATTAAGAACGGAATATAGGTACCTAATTCTAATGAAATATCTGAATATTTTGTTAGTAAAGTCTTAGGGCGAACGCTAAAACGCGCGGGCGCACGCTCAATGAAAAATAGTTTGAGCAGCGCAGGCACGCGCGATGGGCGGCGGGCACACGGCGCCCGCATTTGTAAAATTCGTTTTCATTGTCACGCAACTTCGAAAATTTGGTTACGAGTTCTCAGCTGAGTAGCCTGCTTGTCCCGAACAGGTTAGGCAGTCGACGTTGTTTTCGTAGACGTCTTTTTGCCAAATAATAAATTAGCAAATAATGCATGCTAATCTACTCGACACTACTGTACACGCTCGTGATCAAAATTATACTAGCAGCGCTAAATGAGACGGGCGCACGCGACGGGTGCCCGCTCGCCGATTCGTGGCTCGGCGGACTTGTGACGCGTGCACCCGCGTCCGCATCCGCCCGTGTTTAAGCGTTCGGCCTTAGGCGTCGCCGACAATAAAGCGAGACGTGCGTTAACGACGTCTGCTACTTAGTGCCTTGTGAATATCACATGTAGTCTTTTCAATTACTTTAAGAATTTATTTTAAGGGTTCCGTTCCTTAAAAGGAACCCTTATAGGATCACTGCCGTCCGTCTGTTTGTCAAGACTCTTTCTCAGAAACCCGTGGACGCATCAAATTAATACACGAAGTACCTATATCTGCGGTCCCTTCAAGCTGTGAAAAAACAAGCTAAGTCGACGCAATCAAAAGATACGGCCATTTAAGTGGAGTAAATTTGAACATTTGGCACGTAAATTAAAACCTATAGGGTAGGTACTTCCCATTGACTAAGAATTATGAGATTTGGTAAGAAACAAGGCCTCACAGCGCAAGTAAAGGAAAAAAATCTGCACGGCAATCTGACGATGCATAAATTGTAATTAAAATGTTCGTTTTTAGGGTTCCGTACCTCGAAAGGAAAAACGGAACCCTTATAGGATTATCTACTTTGATGTCCGTTCGTCCGAAGATCTGTCTGTCAAGACCTTTTTGTCAGGAACGCGTGGAGGTATCAAGCTGGAATTTATATCAAATACTCAGGTCTATTGTCCCTTAGAGCTGTGAAAAAATCAAACTTCTAAGCCAACGCAATCAAAAGATACGGCCGTTTATGCCGCAAATTGTCGGCACTCGCAAGGGAATCAAAACCTAGATTCTGAGTTCACGGGAAGTACCCTGGTACTAAAACGATAATTTTTTAGTTAGATCATATAATAAAAATATTTGTGTGCGTTCGCGTAGCGGAATGTTGTTGAATTTAAAGATTTTAATTATGCAGATATTTAGTGTATGACGTCGTGTAATTGTGTATGGTAAAAAAAATTGTGCATACAGCCATTGTGGAGAAATTCGCTAAAAACTGATTCCGCTAGGCGAACGTTGTCCTGGCGGAACTTTTTTTAATCCATGGACTTAGAAGAAAAAAAATGTGTTCAAAAATTAGTTTGGTCATGCGTTCAGGATACGCACAGCTGACCATAAAACTTCTCGATTTCCTTGAAAATCTCGATCTTAGAGGTGACTGCCATTCTCAGTTTTGAGTTTCGTCAAATGGAAGCCCCAAGTGCCGAGCGAACACTTTTAACCTCCTATTCCGCTCAATTGTATTCTCTTTCGTGTGAGTATTGCAGCGTCCGAGGTTGCGTCGTGTCAGCAACGCAAAAATAGGGGTGTTATAACTTTGTGTGTCTGTGGCATCGTAGCTCCCAAACGAATAGATCGATTTAAGTGTTTTTCTTTATAAGTTCCGAGTCTCTGGAACGAGTTTATATATATATATATATATATATATATATATATATATTTAATTATCTAATAAAAATCCGCCTGATTATGACGATGAAATTCAATTAACTAAGTTCTCATCGCCACTCATTCCCGCGCCGCAACTAACACGAATACGGAAATCGTAGAAAAAATTATTTGGACGGTGAAAGATTACATATTGAATTTTTTGTTACCTATGGACCTAATAACATTCAAAAGTTGGCCCCAAATTTGCCGCCCCTAAAATCTGCCGCCCTAGGCTCCAGGCTTCTGGTAAATCCGCCACTGGGCGTAAGTGATCATTTCGCCGAGTAGGTGCCTACTTATACTCATAATTAGGTACCTACTCGGCGAAATGTTAGTGTTTATTATGTACATATTTATTTTAATATGCTTTTATTAGCTTCAAGTCAACAGATTGGACTTAGTAACGATGGTCTGATGGAGGTGGATGGTGGAACTCATTTCTACTTTTTAATTTAGTTCGCTTTTTTTTTAACGAACGAACGAAACACGTTTTTTTTTAAATTTTTAGTAAACTTTATTAATTTTCTGCTAGAGGTTTGTGTTTATTTGTTAGCTTCATCCACTTAAGCCAGGTCTATTTATTATTTTGGTGCAAGTCAAACAACCTCAAATGAAAGTCATTTTTTAAATTATATTACGTAAGTTGTTTTTGTACTGCAATGTAATGCCTGTACAAAGTAAGATTAAGTTATCTATCCTCAAAGAAGAAATAATTAATGTTGATAAATTAGAGAAATATTCACGAAGTCAAAACCTGAGGTCCTTAGAATACATGAAAAAATATTGCTTACCAAAAACCAAAAACAAATATGGTAATAGAACCAATACTCACCTGTTACCTCTGATATTAAATAGCCTACCTAATCACATTGTTAATGAATATGTCTCTAATTCCGACTTCTCCAATAAACTTAAAATTGTAATAAAGAAACATCTCAAAACAAACCCTGAATACACAACCTTGGAATGTATGTAGTCTCAATATTCTGTAAATGCGTGTTTGTATGGGTACGTACACACATACATACCTACACATATTTTGGGTTTAATTAATTTGTTTACTGCGTTATGCAATCTAATATGGGTGTGTGTGAGTGTATGTGTGTGTGTGTGTGTACGCGCATTGACTGCGCATGATGCAGTCATGGGTATGTGTATAACTATATAAGGTGTGTGCGTGTACACCTGCGCGTGCACGGTGTAACAGCAAATCTAAACTAGTAATAAGATAATCAATTTTGAACTGATTTAATCTAAGATTCTGTATGTAGTATAAGGGTATTTATATCTTACAGGTATAAGATATAGTTACCTACCTAATATGTATGGCGAACGCGAACTCTGCTTACACAAAAACCGTTACGGTTTAAGTGAGTAGCTTACATGTAGATATGTTAGATATCTGGAATTATTTTGAACAATAAAAAAAATAAAAAAAAAAAAGTATATTTGATTTGTCCTTTATTTAACTTGATTTTTTATAACATAATAATTATTATTACTAATAACAAAAATATATATTTTAGATAATTTCTGTAAACTTAATAACAATAACAAAGTGCAGGAGGTTAATATTGGTTTGGTTAGTCCATGGTTGAAAACGTAATTTCATAATAAAAGCTGTTCCTGGATCCGTCCTATTTTAGGCGCAGTACACCTTACAGGCACACCGTGTGGTTTTAGTCGGTTCGATTCCGACACACCGCCCCACTGAAAACCTCAGTGGGGTGACGACCCGAGGGGGTTTCAAAACGCACAAAAAAAAGGTTCAACATGGCATCAAATATAAACGTACCTTTAGACTTGATTTTGCGCATATTATGAATTTATTTAACGTTATCAACAAAAGCGATCGATGGTCTATTTTGGACAGATATTAGTACAAAACTGAAAAGTAAGTAGAGTAAGTACCCACCTATTAGGTAGGTACCTTATAGGTGGCTAGTGTAACTAATTGAATACTATAGAATAATTTGAATTACCTACCTAATTTTAGAATATATGGCGACTTAGCATTTTTTATTACTTTATTTCAAAATTGAATAGTAGAATTTGTCATGTGTATACTACATTTACTTATTAAATTTTGAAGTAATTATTATAATCTGTCTCCCAAGAACGTATGGAATGCCTCGTATAATAACCTATCCAGACCGTATATGTCTTGAATGTTACTTTTCAAATATAATACAGCATTGGCACAAAGACCAAGGCCGCCTTAGGCCATGTTAGGGCCCTTGGGCACACAAAATGAGGGGCCCTGTGGGAAAGTAAAAAGGAAATAGATCTACGTCATATCTATGAGTCGCCAATCCCAAAATCCCTACAAACCACGGCATTTAACCAGTGCGTCCGACCCGTAATGACATACGGAGCCGAAACATGGACACTCACTGTTGGACTGGTTCACAAATTTAAAGTCGTTCAGCGCGCGATGCTCGGTGTTTCTCTAGTCGATAAAATTCGAAATAAAGATATTTGGCAGAGAAAAAGAGTAACCGACATCGTACAGAGATCAATATGCTGAAGTGGAAGTGGGCCGGTCATGTCTCCAGGAGGATTGATGGTCGCTGAAGCCGACATGTGCTAGAGTGGAGACCGCGATTAGGCAAATGTACACTACATTTGCCAGGGCGACCTGCGGCAGAATGGACCGACGACTAAAAGGATGGCTGGCAGCAGATGGATGCGGATTGTCCTGGATCGGGATATATATAGGCTGCTGATGAAGCAAAGGAATATTCTTGAATGGTTTTCAACACTTAGAAAAGTGTCTTATAACTTATCAGACTTTATTAGCTTTTGTAAGGTTGAGATACTCAAACACATAGCAAAGGAATCAGCTGATCCGTTCCGAGGGCCATCCTTTATTGTGGCCAGGACTCCAGTGAGAATAGGGGCCCTGGGCACGGGCCTGCCTTTATCGTAAAGACGGTACTGGCAAAGACATATTACACCAAGAGATTAAAATTGATCGATCGTAGTAGAATGTGTAGTGTGTACTTAAAAAGATAGGCATTTTCGCTATTAAATATCTACAGTATTTGCAAACACGATTTTACTTATAATAATTTTTGTTCTTTCTTTTCTAGGACGACGATTTGTTCCATATAATATTCTACTTATACCAACAAAGCTAAATATCGCCAAAATAAGCATCCAGCAACATAAGCGTAGATAGCACAACTTATTCAGCCATATTTATCATACAATCCCTAGTTACAGTTTACAGATATACGGTACGGCGTTTACGCGAGGTTACTCCTCATTGAACTAAAGTTTATTTTACTACATTTTCTACCTACTAAGAGCAGGTGATCAAGTCGCCCTTCCTATTTGGTCTTATTTTAAGGATTATCTGATAACGCCGCATCTTTTAACTTGTCATTGATCTTCTCCACCTTTTCCCTCTCATCAATTTGCTGTAGGCAGAGATCCAGGATGCGTTCCAGACCTCTGGCAGTTTCCTCTGAGGAATAGATTTCTCTAGCGGGCACGTGAACGAACAATGTGCGCGTGTTGTCTTTGCTTAGCGATGTGTAATAGATATATTCGCAAAGGTACCTGAAAGAAAATATTTTTTTATAGAGTTTCAAATGATCAAAAAGTCTGTCAAAGAGGTATCACTCGCACAAAGATCAACCCCGTCCACCTCTTAATGGAAGCCCACAAAACAGTAAACGAACAGTATAGTTAACGTGTTAAGTAGATCATTGTACTAACTGTACAATGATCTAACCAGGCACTAGCAATAGAACTACTCAGACCTAATTAACCTTAGAATATATTTAAACAAATGTGCATATCTGCTCGGTGCACTAAATTCAGTCTGATAAATCAACTGCAGGCGTATAAGGAGCACTATTTTGTGTATTTAACACGCATGGTTGATTTATAGACCTTGGATGAATTAACTGGTTCGAGTCGACGTGCTGGACTTTATAGCACAAGTTGTAGGCCGTGGTATCACTGCGGTCCGGTCGAGCCAGCCCATACGATCAAACAAACTCCTCAGTTTTATTATATTTTTAGTATATAAATTAATTTCATATGACATAAATGTAAGTACATCCAGTACTTGCCATCAACTTCAAGCTTATCTCATTTATCTCTATCTAGAAAACAAACATATTTATCTTAGTATCAGCCGTTGCTGGTGAATTCTGATCTGTCATAAGTACCGCTTTCTATACTAATATTAAAAATGGAAAAGTAACTCTGTTTGTTTGTCTCTTATGTTTTCTTTCTAAGTCGCAGAACCAATTATTATGAATTTTTGGTATAGAAATAGCCCATCTATTTGGTTCCCTAGGTGAAGGAAGCGGAAGCTGAAGGAAGGAGTGAAGGCGAAAATAGCCACGGAGTTGGTCGGCGATGGCAAGGAAGGCCGAGGAGGAGATGAAGGGACGATCTCGACACTTATTTAAACATGTGGCCTAGGGTGGCCGAGGACCGAGAGGAGTGGAAGCGTAAGGGGGAGGCCTTTGCCCAGCAGTGGGACACGTGCGAGGCTAACTAAAAATAAAGGTGAAGGACATAAGCTAGTTTTTGTCGCGAAAATAAAACATGAAAGTGGAGAAGGTTGGTAGGGGATGCAAGGTTGTATGGGAGATATTGTAGGCAGATGAAGTCGCAATGGACACAAGGTATTTATGTTAGTGTGAATGTCCGATATTAGTGAATGTTAAGATGCACCAGTGTATGTCGACAATTAATTGCGATGGTGTAAGTCCGAAATTATTTATTTTAATTTTAGATTCAGCGATTTACTACCAAAATAGCTTTTTCTAAATCATATTTTCATATTACCACCGCTAATGATGAAAATACACCAAATCGTCGTGGTGTACGATAACATTCACTGGTGACGAAAAGAATAAATAACGGACATTTACCAGCTAGCTTGGTGGATGTCAATAGACACCAGACACTGCGCTTCGGACATTTATATAAAAAACAGGTTACAATCTCTTCATCAGTACCTAATGTAGGTATTTGTGGGGGCAGGTACTCAACGAGCCAAAGAACCCCACTAATGCAATGCAATACAAAATTGCATGATAATATCATACTTTCGTGACTTCTTCTATTTTTGATCAGACATTTTAGTCTGAATAAACGCACAAATGATCGGGCAATCAAAGATAGATATTTGTTTATCGGAGATACTTAAATGCGATATCGCAGATACGAAAATCATACTATAAAGGAATAAGCTAAGTTTAACAAAAACCAGCCAATAAAGTTAAAGTTGGCCCACCAAGAAAACGTATGATAGACGCCTGCGCGTACGCGTAGCTGAAATGCGAATGTTAAGATGGATGTGTGGTGTGACTAGGATGGACAAGGTTAGGAATTGATACATTAGACCTTAAAGTAGCGCCAGTGCATGAAATGTTGAGGAGCAATAGATTATCGTGGCATGAAATATGATGCAAGGGATGAGCATGAGAAGATTTCATGTATTGAAGTTGACGGATACAAGGGCTCTACCCTTGACGATTAAAGAAAAGGTGGATGGACGGTGTGTAAGAGGATATGACTATTAAGGCAGTTAGCAATGAAATGACGATAGATAAAGTAAAATGGAAGAAGAGAATGTATTACAAGGACACCAATTAAATTTGGGAAACGTGTAAGATGATGATGATTTAATTTATTTTTTTTACCTGCCAGCATCTTTGGAGACTTGCGTCGTTATTCGGCCCTCAGGCTCACTTCCATTAAACTCTTTACTAATCCGCTCTACATCCAACTTGCTGTGAATTCTGATGGCCCCTTCAGCACTACAGACGTAGTCAACAGGGCATTTGTTGAAATAGTCAAATTTCTTGTACCCTTTCCGATGAGCCTGTGACTCCAGATCGAAACACTTAGCTTGACCTGATACTCCAACGTGTATCATTAGCTGTAAAAAACATGCTACTTAGAAAAAAACTAACGAAACAAATATTTTGGCAAAAAAGTATCGGGAATTGATAATTTAATTCTAATTCCAAATTCAATTCAAATAATTATTTTTCTTGGTTAAGTTGGCACAACTGTTTTCTATATAGGCGCGAAGTTTGAGCAATATCTGTCATTTAGTTTGTTTTCAGTACTGGATTTTGTAAGTTCATTTCAAGAGTGTTTTGCGATTTTTATAATAGATAAAAACATCCAACAAAGAGTTGAATTGGAAAAATGGTATTTCATGTTCAGAATCACCGAAAATGTTACAGAAAGCATACAGTGAATCGACTTTATCAAAAACTCATGCATATGAGTGGTATGCATTCAAAAAGGATCGAGATTTTTTGGAAGATTTGCCTCGCTCTGGTTGGCCATCAACGTCTTCAACTGAAGTTAATATCACTAAAGTGAAGAAAATTGTGACTAAAAATCTTCATTCAAGTTTTAGGAAGATAGCCGCGGAAATTTCCGTGTCTCACGAATCGATTCGTACCATTTTAGACGATCGCTTGGGCATAAAACACGTTGCCGCTCGACTAGTCCCGAAAGATCTGAAATTACTTCAAAAACTCAATCGCGTAAAAATCACTAAAGACTTGCTAGAACGAGTCATTTCCGACCCTACATTCGTAAAACGCATTGTTATTGGTGATGAGACATGGGTTTACGAGTTTGCCATGCAAACTAGTCAACAAGCTCCGGACTGGCAACTTCCAAGTGAACCGAAATAACCACGAAAAGTCGATCAAAAGTCAAGGTCATGTTGACTGTTTTCTTTGACTATCGAAGTGTTGTGCACTCGGAATTCTTGCCAGAAGGTCCGACTGTAAGTAAAGAATATTATTTGAGCGTTATGTGGCGTTTGAGAGAGCAAATTCGTCGAAAAAGGCCAAATTTGTGGAAAGAAAATTCTTGGATGTTACACCAAGACAACGCGCCATCGCACAAACCATTGTGAACGAATTTTTGACCAAAAACTCAACAAATACCATCGAACAATCACCGGATATGGCTCCGGCCAATGTTTTTCTCTTTCCAAAACTCAAATTACCACTTCGAGGTGCCCGTTTTCAGTCCATAGAAGATATCAAAGACAATTCGCGGCGAGAACTGAAATCGATTCCGGAAAATGCATTTTAAAAATGTTTTGATAACTGGATTATTCGTTGGCGAAAGTGAACTATTTCTGAAGGGGCGCACTTTGAAGGCGATACAATAAATTTGGAAGAATAGGTAACATTTTGTGTTTTATTGACTTTCTTGCGGTAGACAGACTAGTACTAAAAATGCCCACTTTTAAAAAAAAAAATATGGGATAGGAGGCAAACGAGCTTACTTGATGGTAAGTGACTACCGCCGCCCATGGACACCTGCAACTCGAGAGTCAAAAGTGCATTGCCGGCCTTTACGATGGAAGTAGGAAAGAGAAGGAGGAGGGTTTAGGGCCTCCGGTCACCTTACTCATTCCGCGAAACACAACACAAGCCGATATCCTGTGAGGCTGTGGTATCACTCCAGTCGAGCCGGTTCATATGTGCCGAAACATGGCTCTCCCACGACAATATTGGTGTTTGCTCATGTTTCTTTTCAAATGTAGTAAAAGAAAGGGGTCCTTGTGAAAGTATTATGTTGATTGATTTATAGATAAAGTGTATTTTTTGAGTATATTTTAACTTTCTTTGAAACAGTTTATCTGTTTATCTTCATACTGCAGGATTGGCCATCCTGCTTTTATCTCTATAAGTAGAAGTGAATACCCTCTGTTAAAATTTTCCATACTTGAGTAATTGAAAGCAAATGGCAAAATGATTATAGTGTAACAATTCATTGTCAATATAATAATATAGTAATTTAATAATCGAGTACTCTCTTCAGAGGATGTCTTATCGCGGAGGAAACGGGCGCCCACGTTATCCTGGAGTGCGAGGGTGTGGCCACACAATGGGCAAATATCATCGTGGGTGCGAGGTCGCTCCTAGAAGCCTGTGAACACCCCAGGAGGCTTCTGTGCTTCTGGAAGGAGCTAGGCTGGCTCAACTAGTCAGCTTATCTGAATGCATAATCGACCGCCTAATTGATCGAGTCAAAATGAGGAAACAGAGCCCAATACTTATTTATAATAGAGTCATATGCTTGCCAAAGTCACATTCATCAATCATTTACAGTCAAAACTATTTTATCACATTATTAATGGCTTTTGCCTGTAACTTGGTTCTCATTAATATAGATTTAGTCAAGCTAGACAACATTCTAAAAGTTATATTTCCACCCTATGTGCTTCTCTGTACTCCTGGTGATGTGTATGCAAAATTCCATGATAATTACAGACAAACAGACAGATTACCTTTCACAATTCTAATATTAGTAAGGTGATTATCACTAAAATTGAGAACTTATTTTTGTTAGGGTTTTTTTTTCTGCTTAATTTGTATTACTATTTATGTAAAATTATGAACTACTTCCTACTTCATAAACATTATTTCATGGAAAAATAAGGAATATTATGCATTATGAAAGTGTTAACTTCACCAACTAATATTCACATGTAGACTAGCAACCCGCCCCGGCTTCACACGCGTCCAAATTATACACCTAAACCTTCCTCATGAATCACTCCGTCTATTACTGAAAACCGCACGAAAATCCGTTCAGCAGTTTTTCAGTTTATTGGGAACAGACAGACAGACGTGTTGGGGGACTTTGTTTTATAATATGTTTTAAATACATACATTTAATATAATTTATTTACAGTAGTTATTAACTGATAATAAAGTAAACTTTAATTTGGTTGATAAAATTCAAAGTCTTACAAACTTCGAAGCGCGACACAGGAGCTAAATATAGGCGATTTTCAAGAAACAAATGGAAATACTCACTTTAGGGGTGTGCGTTTCCCATAGTGCGGGTACAAATTCATCCACATTTTCATAGGTGACTGGTATTTCAAGCTGCACCAGTTCTACATTATGTTTCTTCTCAATTTCATCTTTATTCATAATCTTCACAGCTTCCCAGCTGGCGTTTACTGGATGCCCTAAATAGGGGCCGAAACCTGTCACTAGGACGATTGGTTTGAACATAGAATCAAAGTCGTTGCACATGTTGTCTGATTAATATTAATATTGAACGCCGACAAGTAAACAAGTATTTGCTTTGAATTTCTAAAATGTTACCACTTTTGACATGTAAAGTCAGATGATTTTATTTTCTTGATGTTGACTAAATTGGGCGGTCGTTCAAAAACTAAAATAATAACTTATTTCTTTTATATTCAGTGTACGTGCTTACTCATAAATATTTATATATCCGTATATTTATATATCCGTATATTTTTTTTTATATATTTTTTTTTCCTGATCAACTCTAAATCGAAACTTGGAAATCGATTTAGAGTTGATCAGGAATCCAGTTAAGTATTCAGAACAACGCCATCATTTTGAACATTTAATAATAAACGTATGAAAAAATAAAAAACAAGTTCATGTATATAAATAAATGTAGCTATTAGTACCTACTAGATTAAACTAGATAAAACCATGCACGCGTTTATTTCTGGATTGTTTGAATGGATCTCGCTCATTTTAAGAACTGTCAGTGTTCGTGGCCGAGTACCTATTTCTGAATGTGACAGTAGTAAAATGTTTTTAACCGACGAAAAAAAAAAGGAGGTTCTCAATTCAACCGCATATTTTTTTTTTTGTCTGTTCAGCCCTCACTCCGTTATTTATGAATTGGTCGATTTTGATTATTCTTTGTTTCTTGAAGATTATTTTTTGTTAGATAGGGTATACCTCAAGGGTGGTCCCATGTCAAGGAAGTCAGGATCTGATGATGGGATCCTGAAAAAATTGAGAGAAACCCTCGAAAATTGTAGGAACGAATAGTGTTTCTCTTTACTTTTTCAGCCCTCACTCCGTTATTTATGAATCGATTTTGATTATTCTTTTTTTGTTAGATAGGGTATACCTCAAGGGTGGTCCCATGTCAAGGAAGTCAGGTCCTGATGATGGGATCCTGAAAAAATTGAGAGAAACCCTCGAAAATTGTAGGAACGAATAGTGTTTCTGTTTACATTTCATTACTTTATCAGGTATTGCGTTTAGAAATCACCATCATTTTTCATCATCATCATCACGATGATGAAAAAAACCATAAAATAAAATCTTTTTAACAAAAAATTAAACCGACGAAAAGAACTAAAAAGCAAAAAATAAATAAACCTTAAGTATTGAGCTTATTTACATCAACTATCTAATTTTATATAAACTTATTTTGAGTTGGCGCCGGATTTCGACGGTTTAATTTTTTGTTAAAAAGAATTTATTACATTATATTTTTATAAGCGTTGTTTAAAACAAATAATAATTTTTGGTTTTCATTATATTTTTACATTTACATTTTATTTCAGAAGTGCTTCCATAAATTAGTTAGTAGGTACAATGGCAGACTTACAAACTAATGTTAGTAATGTTATACCTAACCTAACTTAAGTCTATGCTGGACGAGGCAGTTCAACACCTTGGGGCGGCGTTTACTTGACTGCATGCAGACGTATCCATCGCCCCGAGAACGTAGAGTCCCACCGATCAACAAGTGCTCTCAGAATGCTGTTGGGGCTGTCGCGCACACGGTATAGCAGAGAAGCGCATCTCTTGCGCATAATTGCGTGAAAGCCGTCGACATTTGCGTCTGCAAACATGCCCGACGCGCTACAATAACGCGGCAGCCCCATCAATACCCGGAACGTGTTGTTGTATTGAACGCGCAGGTCGCTATATGCCTTCTGGGTATAGTTCACCCATAGTCTGCACGTGTAAAAGGATTGGCAAAACGCTTTAAACAGCGTGATTTTTACCGCGTCTGTACAGTGCGCAAACCTATGGGCTAACATGCCACATCGAACAGCCAGCGACCTGCGTTCCCTCTCCACGTCTATGTCGTCTCTCAAGTCCTCCGTGACCCAGTGGCCCAAATATTTAAATTTTGTTACTCTTTTAAGAGGAATACCACACAATGTGACTAAAGGCACATTTTTCGGTGGTATGCCTTGAGCATAATACAATTAGGATAGTCCATGGTACCAAAATGCTCCATGTGCCAACATTTTGAAAATCGAAGCTACATTTAATTGAACTTTTTAACTCACACGTTTCATTTAAATAATACATTCCAGAAGAACTGTCCCTGATACGCGAAGGGGCTTAACTTAAGGTATGTTATAAAAGTCAGTATGTAAAGCTCATACATACATACCCACATACCTATATACATTCACGCCTATATCCCCGAAGGAGCAGGCAGAGGTGTATTAAACCCACATTTTGCCAAAGTAAATATGAAAATGTGTGTTTTTTTTTAATACTACATCGTCGGTGGCAAACCGATTGGTGGTAACCGTAGCCTATGGACGCTTACAATTCCAAATTACCCTTTAAAAACCTATACACTCTTTTCTTGAAGAAACCCATACTGTAGTCCCTCGGGGAAACCTCGGCTTGGGAGCTCATTCTACAGCCGGAGCATTCGCGGAAGGTAATTCCTCTGGAACCGTACCGTGTGCGACCATTTAGGTTCTAATGTGTGAGGATAAATGCCCTGCCGGCGGCGAGCGTTGCGGGGATATGCGGGCGTGGACATCATGTCAAACAGTTCCTCGGAGCACAACCCATTATACAAGCGGTAGAACACGCACAAGGAGGCAAAGTTTCTCCTTAGGCTTAAGGGTTCAATACCATTTATGAGATTGGGATCGTCGACGATTCTCACAGCACGTCTTTGGACCGAGTCTAGACTCCCAAGCTGGTATCCAGGTGCCCCTACCAAGAGATGACAGCAGTACTCCATATGGGGAGTGACTTTTTTTTAAAAGATAATTATATTATACAAGTGTATAATATAATTATCTTTTAAAAAAAAGTATCACCGATTTCAATGTGCTTTTTAGTGGAGAGTAGATGCATTTTGTTTAAATATAATATGGGTAGGCCAACCAAACGCACTGCTCCAATGAGACAGCGATGTTTCGGAGCAAACGAAAATATCATCGATGTACACATATTTAGATATTTGTTGATTTTTCAAATAACGCTCGACTGATTTCGATAAAATTTAAATGGGAACCTGGGAACATACCCTTTGAAACAAATAAAGAATTTTCCAAGTTGATTCAGGCGTCTTCGAGTAATCGGTGAACATACATAAAATAAAAAGATTCCGACGAATTGAGAACCTTCTCCTCTTTTGAAGTCAGTTAAAAAAGTCTTTGCCCGGGGTGAAGTACCGCTTCCCTCTATTAAGCACTCCAAGCTTTTTGATGCCTGTTTGGCCTTGCCTTCCAAGTGATGACGAAACTGCCACGCCCTAACTAATCAACTGATCGTCGTGAAAGCACACACGCTGTCAGGGGCACAGACAAGGACATAGGGTTTTATCCGGAAAAAACACTGTTATCGAGGGATGGCTCGTAGTTAGTTACAGCAAAGTAGCTAGTAATATTATGAACATACGTTTATCGTGGGAGAGCCATGCTTCGGCACGTATAGGCTGGCTCGACCGGAGTGATATCACGGCCTCACAGAAAACCGGCAGTGAAGCAATGTTTTAATTGCTTTTCGCCGAGTGAGTGAGGTTACCGGAGGCCCTAACCCTTCCCTCTCTCCTCCTCTCCCCCTTCCCCTGCCTTAATGGCCGGCAACGCACTTGTGACTATTGAGTTGCAGGTGCCCATGGGCGGCGGTAGTTATTTACCATCAGGTGACCCGTCTGCTCGTTTGCCCCCTATATCATAAGAATGTATATAGTTAAAAAAGGTTTAACCATGTTCGAGAGCCCATAGTAAAAGGTATACTTGGTTTAGGTCTAGATAGCATTGTATAACATGTATTCTATCACGCACACGTATTATGTGCGCAATGTTAAATATGTTAACGCATTTTGTGGTTAAAAAACAAAATTCTTGTTTATACATATTACAGATTGCGGTCGTGTGAAATTATATTTAATTGATTCATTCGGGGAAAACAACAGACTAAGCAACACAAAATACGCATATTTAATAGAATAAGAGCTAGGTCAATATTTATAGAACAACAACAAAATACTTTATGACTTATATGTAATAGATCCAAGTGTGAAATATGTGTGTAATATAAATTCTGCTGGTATACCTCAGACCACATTTACAACTAAACTACGACGGACTGCTAGCAAAAGTTACAAAATGGTCGTTTTGGTAACGGGTTTTGGTCCATACGATATTGGCTTTGACAAAGCCGAAGTAAATGCAACTTGGGAGGGAGTTCAGATGATCGATAAGAAAGGAATCGAAACCAAATATGGGATCCAGGTGATCGTTCAACATTTGTCAGTAGATTATGACGAAGTACAAGCGAAGATGACAGAGCTATGGGATGAGCACAAAGATTTTGATGTGAGTTTATTTTATTTTTTTATACCTGACGAGAAAATCTATGGGACCTCGATAGGGCTTATTGCTCCGTGAGAATCTTAAAATGGGATATATATATGAGTTATTTATATCGAGGGACGAACCTTTTTAAGTGAAGCAAAGTAGTAATTGTAAATGTCTAGTGTTTCATTACTTAAAGAAAAATTTAGATATTAGGTATTACATTTGTTAAAAGTAGCATGTAATGAACTCTGGTACCCAAGCTGAAATTAAACTTGTGTTATAGGTACCAGCGCCCTCACAGTAATTCACTCAAAAGTGCAAAAAATTCAGCCAGGTAAAACGTGGTTTCTATTTTTTTTTTATAGTATAAAATAAGTTATGAAATCAGTAAAGGAAAAAATTGTAATTATAATAACCAAAGCACATAATAAAACAAAAGGGTATTTGTGTTAATTTGTGTACCTGTGTGTGAATGTAGCGCAAGTGTGTGTAGCATTTGCAGTTAGTAATGCAGTAACTATTATCTTATCTGTGGTAATGCACGTTGGACTACTAAAAGATATACAGGGTCTCAGGATTGAAAAACAAGCATGTAAAGAATCCTATTTCGTTGGATGACTGCAAAGGATGTTGTCCAGTGGACTTTGAACATCCCCTCGGAGAGAAAGAAGCTGTGTTTAATACTTTTTTAGCTGTGTGAGTGAATGCCGCCCAACGCGAGTGTCAACGTACAATATGTGCGCTTGTGTGTGTGTATATATATATATATTATGGTGGGCCAAAAAAAGATTTTGATTTTTTTTTCATTAGTTACCATGAAAGTATTGTTCAAGATGACGTAAAAATAAGTCTGTGAAAACGGCAGCTCTTAATATTACTATTAAGAGGTGCCGCTTCGTGTTTTTTTATTTCCCATTTAAATAACGTGTTATTTTTTTTTTTATTAAAATTTTATCGCGTTCCAACGAATTGACAAGTTGTAAAAATCAATACATGTTCTTGTAGGAAATTAAACGGTCTACAAAAAAGGTCGGATATGATTTTTCGCTAAGTTAGCTCATTTAAAATTTTGCAATTACGTACTTGGAAGTATGATAAAAACTATGTTGAACTATGTTAATGTTAGCTGAACATGCTGTCCGTATCTTTGCGATGCAATCGACGTGTACATCCTATTTCGTGTCTAGCCTGTGACCAAAGACAAATTTATACTGACTGAATAAACGATGACCAATTTGTATGCAATTTGCTTTTGTCAAAGCATTAGAGAGACGCTTATTTTGAAATTTAGACCATACCATACCCTAGGTGTTTAATAAAGGGGCCTTCCATTAATCACGTGATGTTTTTTAGCAACTTTTTAACCCACCCTTCCCCCTCGTGATACGTGGTATTGTGAAGACAGACCTTACCCCTCTAGCCAAAATCACGTGTATTTTTCAATTTCCAAATATATTAAAAAATTTCAGAATATTTATTTAAACTTCCTGCAAATACATATGCATAAGGCGGACTTCATGAATATTATCGTTAAATACAGATATAATACTTAACCTTTATACATATATTACTGTTTTTACTTTCAACAACAAACTAATTCTAGTTTAAAGTATGTTTGTCTAAAGCTGACTCCCACGGCCACGGGCTTTATTTTGACAGTCCAGGCTTTACCGAGCAAGGCTGACAGGCCATGGGTCCCGTCGCCACAGCGCAAGCGCCAACGATTGTCCCTTGTCCGATCCATTTGTCGAACTGATCGGAAACCACTACCGCGGCCTGTCACATAAAGGGCCGTGGGATGACAGTTAAATAATATTAAGCATGTTTCTTTTCATCGGATATATAAGTGCACGTGGTAGCCCATTTCTTGAATTTTAGGATCATAGAGGTGACCATAAATGTAGCGGCTATTAGAGTAATACATTTTCATAAATAGCATATTAGGTGTATGTAAAAAGAAATGCACTGACCGGGCGGACCCGTGACCACGATCGCTGTATTTCGGTCGAAACCTCAGATAGTCAAAAAAGAATGACACACACACACACACACACACACACACACACACACACACAAATCTAAACATCACTTGATCGTGATAATATTTATAATTTTGGGTAGAAAATAATATTATCGCGATCAAGTACACCTCTAATGTGTTAATTTACAAGTCGTAAAAGTTTGAAAACTAAATTATTATTAAAAGCCGTCGAGCCAATAATGGCCCCAATTCTGTTACTTCACTCGCTAAATTAAAATTCACTAAATTTTGTTCATATAAGAAGTAAACCTTGAACACTTAGAAACAAGGTCTTATTTCAAATTGAAACAAGTAGGTAACATATGTCGCTATCGAAATAAGCAATTTATTTGTCGACTAAAGTCTGATACGCTTAAATAAACTATAACACCACGTGGCGAGAGCCGCTATCCGTTGAATGCCATCTCTTTTGCTCTGTGTTTTTAGTAAGCATATTCGTATGTGTAGATTAAAAACACGTCATCCTTGTTCGTTTTGAACAAGTTTTTATACGGCAATTATACAGCGTTTGAATAAATGAAGACTCTCGCAGCGTGGAAATAAAGTTGAGCATACGTTGACAGGTTTTAGTGAAATTTAGCGGCGCTGAGAAATAGATGCTAGTAACAAATAGACCTTATTACGAAGAACACTAGGTTGATTTCATATGAAGAAATTAAGTCAGGTTTTAGTTTAGTCGAGGGTACAATAGAATCGGCACCAATGTCAACCGCTGTCACTAAAATAACCTATTTATTAACACTTTAGTAAATATGAAGAGGGTATTCTGTTAAAGGTTGACGGTATTCTCCACAACCGTCTTGGGCTCTGAGTTGCGCGACAAGGATCTCTACTATTCGCTCCAGACCTCGGGCTAATTCTTCAAATTCCTGTTGACACTTTCTGGGAGGCACGTGGATGAACAGAGAAGACTTGTACTCCTCCGGTTGTAGACATAGCGACGTGTAGTAGATGTATTCGCAGAGGTAACTGCAAAAAAGCAAATACTTGTGATACATAGTCCCAAAAACCTTCAACTTGTCACTATTAAAGTGGGCACCGTGTCGACAACAAGGCTCAGGGTACTTCGAAAAGGTTTTATTGGAAATTGATATATGTGCCAATAGTCTTTACAGGGTAGCAGGAAATAATCAATGTCTCAATCTCACTGTAATTCCATCTGTGGTCAGGACAAGAGACTTGTTGAACATAATAATAACACAAAGGAAAAAGTTTTTAGTAGTAGTCCTTTTTAAGGAAAAGGTCTAGACTGGAAAAGCTTGAAGTTTTATTTCTTTATTCCACTTTATTGTACACCTTTAAATAGAAAATATGGCAAAACAATTTATGTTAAGGTATAACAATCGGCGGTTTTATCACACACGGCGATTTCTTCCAGACAACCTTTGTACGGATATTTTCAAATATAATTGAGGGTAGTCAGTGGTGTACAATATAAGGTTATATTAATATACTATAGACTGAATACCATATTTACCTATAAATATATTACATACATATATTGATATTCATATTACTTATACAGACATTAAAGTATTGCATATTAACGTACTTTCCAGCTTCGTTAGAAATATCAGCTTTTAAACTATCCTCAGGTAGACCGTAATTGAACTTGTCGCAGATCAGGTCCACTTGTAGGTCAGTGGCTATGTTCTCCGGTCCTAGAGAACGGTTCATGTTTCCTTCTGGTATTTTGTGAGTGTTATCTTTTACAGTATACGCCATTTTTCTCGCCTGTGTTTCCAGCGTGAACCCTTTTGTTATTTCGGATACTCCCACGTGGATTATTAACTGTAAGTAAATAATTGAAAATAATTTATCGTAAATTAGTCTAGTACTGTTAGGAATACATCTATAATAATATTTAAGGTTGAAACGGATATCCGGTAAGTATTTAGTTTCCGGACTCTATAATAGGCGAGTGTCGGGCCGTAAAATATTTTTTATTTAGGTATAACAAAATAAAGAGTACTGCACTAAGGACATGGTAAACACAGTTTGATTGCAAACCGAAATAAAAAAAAGCGTGGGGTGCTTATTAATCAAATGTTACAAATACTTAAGTGATAGCTATTTACAAAAGTAGGGTCCTTATAAAATATTTTTTATTCAAAAATGATTTTCTACTTTTTAGTTGGGTTCGCTCTTAAAGCGTACTTTTTTCGTTTTTAGGGTTCCGTACCCCAAAAGGTAAAAAAAAGGAACCCTTATAAGAGCACTCTCTTGTCCGTCTGTCTGTCTGTACGTGTGTCACCACCGATTTTCTCAGGAACCGGTAGACCTAGCAAGTTGAAATTTACACCAGATACTGAGGTCTATAGACCCTATTAGGTGTATACAAATCAAGGTCCTGAGTCAACCCGATAAAAAGATGTGGGCAAATTGAGGTTTTCGCGAAAACTTGTAAGTACCAAAATTTACCTTAATTTTTAACTTTTTTATTTTTCGGAATTTTCCCTTTACTTGTGCTGTAAGACCTTGCTTTTAACCAAAATTGACAATTCTAGGTCAACCGGAAGTATCCTATACGTTTTGGGTCGAAAACCTATAGGGTACTTCCCATTTACCTAGAATCATGACGTTTCGTAAGAAGCAAGGTCTGACAGCACAAGTGAAGGAAAAAATCCGGAAGTCGTTAATTTGGTTTTATATCACATAAAAAAAAAAAGTTTTTGTGATTACAAACTTTGCGATTGGATTGTTCACTTTGTCGTACATCGCAACCGCATAAGTTAAGTTTGTCTTTCGAAAAAGACGGGCAAAAGTCTGTAAGAGTTGATTCCCGAAATGGACGTATACAAGCTTAGTTGCTTACGGAACCCTCGGCACGCGAGTCAGACTCGCACTTGTCTGGTTTTTTTTTAAGTGATAACTTCTTATTTGAGAGTAAAGAGCTTCGTTACGTAACGCGTTACGGCGCCAGTCTGTCTGGCTTCCCTTTCTCAATAGTTTAACTTAGTTTAGTTTAAGTTATCACTTCTGTCGGGCGTTCCGACATATTTTTACCCCGACTATAATTTATTTTATTTTTTAAGTCTTGCATTGTCATCTGTCCTTGATATTTAAGTGTCCTAATTCAAAAAAGATTCCGTTACATAGATAGATACAGTTCAAGCTAATTTAAAGCGTATAATGAATACCGATTTCTTTCTTCAAGAGGAAACTAAAGATTTCGCTTGTCTTCACAGACAAGTGTACACGGCTGCAGCTGCAGGATACATCTTTCATATGCATTCTGACAGTCCAAGTCCAATCACAAGTCCGGTTTTGTGTTATGTGTAATATAAGGGTCAGGATCACTGACTTCAAGTAAAAAATCAATTTCTCATGAGATTACGTTATAGCCTAATCGTGAGACTGATTACTGTGCGTGTGTTCCAATATACACTGTGAGCACTGTAAAGTGTGACGTCAATTTGGTATACTGCGAAACCGTTCCTTTATAGTTAGCTATACTGGTTACTGTTTATAACGAAACGCAGTCCAGTATACCGTCATAATAAAAGTGACAGTCTGACAGCCATGAGACAGCACTGAGAGTATCCATACTATTGTAGTCTGAATGAGAGCACCTTACCTCGAAAACTCCGGTGCCTACAATACAAAAATGGCGACGTTTATGACGTCATATATTTCCCTACGACACTGCGGCAGTATACTGTCTGTCTATAACGGAACCAATTTCTATTATATATATACACTGAGAGCACTAAACAGTGCTCTCAGTGTATATCGGAACATACCCTGTATTGTTCGTTTGATAACTTATTCAAGCAATAACCAAATGGGTCGTAAGCACACACATCAGAACACGTGCGAATCTGTCTCCTCATCTTTACTTTTTCAGCCGATGTTAAAGATTAATTCCTAATGGAGGACTCGTCACAAGTAAAACTAGGGTAGAAACGCTGCCCTAGTTTTTCAAAAGAGGACAGTATCAGCTGACTCTTTAGAAATAAAAAAAACAAACTGTAACGCGTGCTGGTATTAGAAAAAAATTGCTTAAATCTTGTTAGTCCGATATCAGTTAGCCTTCCACGTTCTACAGTAGGTATATCTCCGTATTCAGCAAAACTCAAACAGTACCATGTCCAGGCCGGAAACCTGGTTGATAAGAATTCAGATGGTTATTTTTAACTCGCTTCCATTAGCCTCACTCATCTTAGGAGTTAATTAATTATAACCTACTTCTGATTCTCTTGTCGAAATGACACTATGTATGTGTATGTAATTTGGATGAGAATACAATAATTTGGCATCTGATGATGGAGCCAGGAGGTGGACAGTGAAACTCTTCGTAAACTCCTCGCGTTGGGGCCCAAATGATTGGTTTTGTTATCTACCACCTGGCTCAGCTCAGCTACGAAATGACAAATTATAGTATTCTTACCCGAACTACATATACCTACATACAAAGGATAAAATTGAGTCACAAGATTTGTTTACATACCTAGTTAATTATTATACAAGTGAAGATAATGAAATAATTAAAAAAAACCTACCATCGTCACCAAAGCTATTACTTACATGTGGCTGATAATCTTTAAACATCTTAGGTATGATCTTGTCAACATAATTGTATTCCACTGGCACCCTTTTGGTTATCAGAGTGATATTTAGCCTTCTCTCCAACTCATCTTTGTTCATCAGTTTCACAGCCTCTCCACTTGCATTGATTCTAATTTTAGACATCGGACCAAATCCGGTTACTAGGACTCTTTTCCTGTCGGGCATGCACGAAATATATTCCATTTTAAGTCTACGGATTATCACTTTTTGTAAACGTCTGTTTTGCTCTGCGAAAACGCTCCGAGTGTAGATTAAAAAAATAAAAGCTTACCTATATAATAATATGTTATGCGAACTACGTGACTTAAATATAATATATAATACATATTTTCCTTTTCAGTTATTTATTAGTAGGTACATAATGCTTTAATGATGAGCGTAACCTATTTTGCGGTAACGGGAAATTTGTGGATGACAATAATAATTGTAATACAAAAGGTTTATATAATATTAGGTAAGTCTAAATACGTAATACGAGGAGGAGAATTATTTTAATGTTTGCTCTGGAAAAACTGATAATATGTGTAGGTATTTAGAATTTCCATCAGCTGTGTTCTGTCTGAAATTAATCAACACTTAGTCCGTTAGGGTTAGGGTCCTCCCTCAGCTGAAAATTTGATAGATACATTCAATCCTACACTAATACTACCTACTGTACTGCTGCCACTTCCCTTTAATCAACTTCGCTCATGGGTAAAGCAACGGACTCGTGAAGCGCACAACGGTCGCTGGGCCGACACACCCGACTGTAGGCAGTCTAAACTGGTGCTGACGGAGGTCTCACTTGCAGACTGCTCAGCCTCAACTGACTTGACATCAGAATAGTTGAGGAACCATTACGGGCCGCCATAATGGACCGCCTATGAGTCTAGATCCGGAAACAGAGCCCTATACCAATACCAATGCTACTACCTACTAGTCCTGTTCACTGTAAGACTTGTAAGAGGCGATGCCCCTGTTGAGCATCTGTAGTTTTAGGACATCTGCTATTAATGTCACTCTGGCCACAGATAAGATAATAGTGCTCTGGCTCACAGGGACTTCAATGTAAATGGTCTTAACTATACCGTATGTATGTTTCTCACGATGATCATCACAACTATCTGATAGTTCCGCAAAAAAAACTGTTCATAATTTAAAATACCTACCGGGGCGACCGAGCTTCAAATCGATTTTTTTCAGGAAAGACAACAAAAGGTATAGATAAACCATTGAAATCTTTACGCCATCGGAGAAGTTGCAGTTGTAGTTGATATTTTAGGGTTTAGTTATACATAACTAGTATCCGGGTGTTGCTAGTTTGTTTGTTTCGCTTTTAGACATAACTACGAGTACTCAACCGATCAACATGGATTTGTAAACAACTTACACGTTAGGGGTAAAGATAAAAAAAAAGGGTACCTTTTAATCCAGAAAAAAAAATACTGTTCCCGAGGGACAGATAAGATAATAGTTACTTCGTAACAGATATATTACTCCCATACAAAAGCAAAGCCGAAGCATACGTGAAGCCGCACTGCACTTCGTCGCTAGAAGGGAATTGAGTTCCGCCGGCGTCACGCTGGAGGTATATTGAGCCCACATGGGCGACGCCGCCTCAAGCCCTCACTGCAGTAATCGGAGAGGATGTCTCGCTACCAGCCCTAATACGCTCCATGGCTCGTGTAACAGAAGTTTTACCGCGGTCGCATCCTTCTGCGAGGATATCATCTGGCAAAGGAGGCGGCGGATAGGGCCCGGTAGGAAGATCTCCACTCGGACCAAATTTGCGGTCAGTGAACCGGGTAGCCGATTCGCACTTTCCAGCGCCTCATGCCACCCTGGGAAGACAGCCCGAAGGGATATAAACAGGCACAAAAAAAACTAAAGCTAAAGGTTAAGAATGGAAAACGTGGTTGGCAAAACATATCCTTTTACGTCGTTTTGGAAAACACCTATCTTCCCTGTGAAAATACACAGTAACGTTGGGGTTTTCTGTATTTTACCATTTATGTAGAAATAAATACTGACTCAAATATATATTATTTAATAAACGGAATAGGAAAATCCATTGTGATAAATCTTTAAATTATGTTTGATGTCCCGATATGTTCCCTTCCTCGTGCGAGCTCCTCCCAGATTTTGAAATATAAATACTAGTAGTATAGCCAATATAAATCTGTGACGCCCGCAATCTAACGGAGAACAGACGTGTATTTTGTGAAATTATCAAAATAAAAAAATGTATAATATTCCGTGTGCCAATCATAAAACTGTTCTAGTGACGGGATTCTTACCGTTCAAGTCAAGTGAAATGAGTATATCGGTAAATCCAAGTCTAGAGGCCGTGGAATTGATGAATACGAATTCGCTTGAAAGCAGACTTAACATCACTGTGATTAGGGAGCAGCTGCCGGTTTTATATGAATATATCGATATGAATATACCTAGGATGTGGAGTCAATATCAACCCGATGTGAGTACTAAAGACTAAATAAAGACTAAAAATAAAGAAAGAATACTAGGCTCCTGCTCAGGCTTTCAAGGAGAAATTTGCCTTTTGTTAAGTTGTTTTGAATTAAAAAAAAAAACAATTTATTTTAAAATCCTTAATAAAACTTAGATTAGACGTAGGTTGAATTATTTTACTAAGTTGAACTTTTCTTACTTTCAAACTCTAAAATCTGCAATTATTTGTTTTGTATCCATTAGACAGTCTTGGTTAATAATTTTTAATCAACTTTAACTTAAAAAGATTTTTCCCTGGATGCAACTGTAACTGGTAGATTAAGAGTTATATCCTTAATGCTATTGATGTACTTGGAAAAGTGGATATGGATCACTATATTGTTTTTTTTTCAAAACGCAGCTTCATAGCTTGAAGTTCATTGAACAAATCAATTCAGTCAACATCGATTTTTTTCTAAATTTTTACAATGTTTCATCAATTCTTCGTTAGGGTTGCTAAATATTGAACTATTGAAAATGCCAAACACGTGGTCAAAAATTTGGACTTTAATGTTAGATCATTGATTTTTGCATCTAATGGTCCCAATTCTGTTACTTCACTCGCTAAATTAAAATTCACTAAATTTTCTTCATATAAGATGTAAACCTTGTATACTTCAAAACAAGGTCTTATTTCAAATTGAAACAAGTAGGTAACATATGTCGCTATCGAAATAAGCAATTTATTTGTCGACTAAAGTCTGATACGCTTAAATAAACTTTAATACAACGTAGTGAGAGCCGCTATCCGTTGAATGCCATCTCTTTTGCTCTGTGTTTTTAGTAAGCGTCTTCGTAGGTGTCGATTAAAATAACGACATCTTAGTTCGTTTTGAACAAGTTTTTGTACGGCAATTATACAGCATTTGAATAAATGGAGACTCTCGCCGCGTGGAAATAAAGTTGAGTATACGTTGACAGGTTTTAGTGAAATTTAGTGGCGCTGAGAAATAGATGCCAGTAACAAATAGACCTTATTACGAAGAACACAAGGTTGATTTCATATGAAAAAATTAAGTCAGGTTTTAGTTTAGTCGAGTGTACAATAGAATCGGCACCAATGTATAACTTAATCGCGTTGTTCATAGTGAAATTGTGCTGGTTTTCTTCTTGGACAAAGTGTATTTATTAGTGGAACGTCTGTTTCTGCATTTAATTCATGTGTCATTTCCGTATCTTCTTATAAAATCATTTAAAAGTGTTTCATCTTGATTGTTGTTGGCTTTATTAAATAATTAAGTTTTCTTTTAGAATGCAATTCAGTGTACCCTCAAAAATGAGGTTAAATATCTCTTGGCAGACATGTTGTGACCTGTTGGCAAGATTAATGATGTTATAGAAAGGGGATTTCCATTTCCAGCTACTTCAGAATGTATCATAGGCTGTAATATTGCCAATACTGTTTAATCGGTACACCGGTAATAGATTCTAGTAAAGGAAATTGTTTATGTATATCCAATTAAAGACTCACTTTAAAGAGTATGTATTGAGATAGTGTAGGGGCCTTTGCTAAAACATATTAATATTAACGATATTTGAATAAAAAAAACAATATTTGAGAAATATCATTCCTACATTAATAAAAACATTTAAGCACATAGAAATAAAGTTGATTGGTGACTGTTGGTCCAATGGATAGTGATCCTGTCTACTGAGCCAGAGGTCCTGGGTTCGATGCGCGATCATTTGTAATTAAACTCCTCCGAAACGGCTTGACCGATTTTCATGAAATTTTGTGTGCATATTGAGTAGGTCTGAGAATCGGCTAACATCTATTTTTCATCCACCGGTAACCTCACTCGCTTGGCGAAGTACAACGAAGCATTGCTTCACTGCCGGTTTTCTGTGAGGCCATGATATCACTCCTTTCGAGCCAGCCCATACGTGCCGAAGCATGGCTCTCCCACTGTTAAACTTTAAATAATATAATAAATGCTCACTAAAATGTCATTGCTTGCGGCGTCGTCATGGGGCGGGTCATTTCTTTCCCTCTGATATGGCGAAGGAGATGATGGCTGGTCCATTCGTCATACTCGTGAACGGGTACTGCTTGGGGTGACTGGTCGGCCTAGTCAGCGATGCTTTAGCCTATACTATTATTTTGCCTATAATTTGACGTTCATAAATGTCACTTAGTGTCTTAATTGAATAAATGATTTTGAATTTGAATTTGAATATGTCAGTTAAGTTAATGAAGTACTTTGAATTAAGAAAATTAATGGTTGGTGTTTTGTTATTTTTATAGGCCGTCAATAGACCACAGCGCTCCATTCTTTTTTCAGTCATAGACCACAATAAGTTAGTTATTTTTTATTTGACTACCAAAATATTCATTAGAAATAATTAATATGGCAAAACAACGTGTGCCGTGTCAGCTAGTAATATATATGTATTAAGAAATACTAGAGATCGCGTGGTGGTTGAATTTCAACCATGGCTTTTTCATTGGCCATTATAACTTGAGCTGTCATTGTATAGACTTACTTACCATGATAGTTAATCATATATACTGGAAGCGTGTAATTTCATTTATTAAGTCGTTGTAAGACATTATATTGTTAATTTTTTTAGATTTCTGCACTTCTTCTATATATATAAACTGTAAATATTCCAAAACTCACGTTACTACGTTAGCGAAATTTTCTTAAAAAAGAGTACAAAGAATCCTCCTCACGTATTAATATGATGATTTAAGTATGTTTATCAGCAGTCTGGTTACCATAGTTATAGGTACAGCCTCTGACTAGTTTGAGATCAAACGGCCGTGTGTGAGGTCTCCCCCTAAATAATTTCCCAAAGTACATTTAAATATATAAGAAATCATCCTCCGCGCCTTTTCCCAACTAAGTTGGAGTCGGCTTTCAGTCTTACTACTTCCGAACTTTGATATTTTACGTGAAGCGACTGCCATCAGACCTCCACAACCAGAGTACTAGGCGATATCGAAGTTCTGTAGTTAGACCAAGTTGTCGGACTTTTTAGGGCTCCAACTACCCGTAACGAATGCCACAGATGTTTGTATAGCACCCGGGTTTAACGTGCTCTCCGTCAACATATTGACTTCGTTTATTTTGTTCCAGTTAACTATTCACGTTGGGGTATCCAATAGAGTTGATGAGTTTGCTTTAGAAAAACAAGCGAACAAATCGAAATACATCTTGCCGGATGATTGTGGTTATATACCACGTGGAAATGAAAATCCTAGTCCTGGTCCTGATTGTTTAGCCACTGATCTAGAAGTCGATGGGATCTGCGAGACTTTCAACTGCGGTCTGGATAAACTTTCATTGAAAGCCCTCCCTTCCAATGAAGCTGGAAAGTAAGTAAACAGTCAAATTACCTTACTATTAATGCCAATATATGTAAAACTAGCTGCGCCCTGCGGTTTCACCCGCGTAAGTCCCGGTACCATGGGAATATCGGGACAAAAAGTAGCCTATGTGTTAATCTAGGTCTCCAACTATATACATACCAAGTTTCATCGCAATCGGATCAGTAGTTTTTGCGTGAAAGAGCAGGGCCGTCTTAACCGGGGGTTCAAGGGTGCGGCCGCACCCGGTCCGCGGAGCCCGAGGGGGCGCAGGCCGAGCTCTAAACATTTCGATATTTCCTATTTCCTTAATTAAACTTTAACTCATAAGTACAATATTACGCCATTCCCGCGTTTCGTACACTTACGTCAAATAAACACCTACATGCATAAATATATAGGCATCAACCAATATTAAATTACCATTGTATTATTGTCCTTTCGGCACGTGTCACATCGCTCACGATATGCAAGGTAAAATAGCTCTTATTTCGATACATATAACAATTAAATTTATTTAACACGCACGCGGCAATATCTCAAAGACGTTTGGTGCGCCCTTTGACATAGCCGCCTGGCGCCCGCACTTTAAGCGAAATGGCCTCTATTATTAAGTTATTAGGGTGTAAATTGTAATGTAAGTACGCGATGCGGCTCTGAGTGTCGGTTATTGATTGATGTCATTAGACGACCTATGACAATTGAATCTTATTGCATGAATATTAAAGTTTGATTTTGTTTAATGCTGTGAAACGTTAGAGAAATATGAAATCAATTTCTTATCCTTAAATTTTCATTATACATATTTGCGATAGCCGCCGAGTGAGCACTAAAAATTCTAGATAGTGAAAATTTAGTTACGGCCCCACCTATATCGATCAATTGATTGTGTTGTGATTTCGTAAAAAAATAATGTGCAAATGGATGGAGTTTTTTCAGTGCGTACTTAAATCATAAACAACGGAAATTAATACTGTCAAGGTAAGTCAATTTTATTTTTACAGAGTTATTTTTGTTACGGTTACAATCATTGAGATATTACTACTGATACATTAGTACATACTCGTATAGTTACAATACCGATATACCTACTAATTAATTAATAAAAAATAAACCTACATAATTGATGCCATATCGTGGTGTTTGTAATCATTAATCATAATTGATGCCATATCGTGGTGTTTGTAATCATGAATCATAAACACACACTGTAAGTACGAGTGAGCTCTTAATTTATGATACCTACTTTACTTGGGCTTGATATTGTTGTATTTCATTTAAGTATGTTTACTTTCATTTCATATAATTTCATATAAATGCTCAATTTGATTGCAGATGGCCGATTTATGGGATGGTAAAAAGTAACCATCGGGTGCCCAAAACAGAAAAAGGAAACTGGAGAAAGAAGAAAAAATTAAAAAGCTAACTACTCCAATTGACTCTTTCTTTCGACCTGGTAAGTTCAGTTGGTGAATTGAAGGTGGCGCAAATGAGTGAAGTAAGTCGAGTCACTTGTCATGTATCCTGGGTTCGATCCCCATCGGGGTGATTTTGTCTCACTCTCTTGTCTTTGATTCGCTGTTTTTAGGGTTCCGTACCTGAATGGAAAAAAAACTAAACACTTATAAGATTTTTTGTTGTTGTCTAAAAATACTATTGCGTGGCTATATACCACACTTGGTTACTCAAATTGTTGACTCACTTATGGATTTTTTTATGTACATCTTCGTCAACATCAGCCGGACAGTTAGAAGAGACACCTACTTTAGAAGAGAGAACTACTATTTCAGAAGACCCACCTCACGCTAGTGCCAGTACCTCGCCTACTCTAAGTGAACCAATTGTATACCAATCAGCAACAGAACCAGATGCACGATTTTGTGAAAATGTCGCGAATGATTCTGCTCTCTGGCCACAAGTAATACCCGATAATTTAAGATTATTTTCAACAGAACATGGACCAATTCAGATTAAAAAATCTAACTATCCTTGAGGTAGTAACAATGTTTTCGAGCACATTTTACAGTAAAAAGTTACGAAACAGCGAAATTATCCATCGAGATTGGCTTATTTATTCAACATCTACTGATTCTGTATTTTGTTTTCACTGTAAGCTTTTTAATATTAATGTCACTGCTTTTAATCGCCACGCTGGTTTCAAAGACTGAGGGCATTTGTCGAGAAATATTGATCGACATGAGAAAAGTTCAGCGCACTTATGTTCTTTTAAAAAATATTTGGATCCAAAAAAAGACAAACAGTAGATTCTTTTTATCAAACTGAAATAGACCGCGAGAAAAAGAGGTGGACGGCAGTGTTGGAGAGGATAATAGAGATTATAAAATTTTTGGCAGGTCAAAACATAGCTTTTAGGGGCACAACTGAGAAATTGTTTGAAACAAATAACGGTAATTTTTTAAAGTTGGTAGAGAGTATTTCTAATTTTGATAATGTACTATCAGAACATATTGCTCGAATTCGAAGGTCTCAGCATCACTTGCCGCATTATCTTGGCCATAACATTCAAAATGAATTGATTAGTTTAATTGCGGAAAAAATTAAAACGACTATAAGTAATTGATGTTTTGAAGCAATCTAAATATTACTCTGTAATTCTAGATTGCACACCTGATATACTTACTGTTATTGTGAGATTTGTTTATTTAAACCCGTTAACAAAACGTGCTTGAAGTACGAGAACATTATTTAGGGTTTTTACCTTAACATGGGTTAGCAACTTATTTGTTAGATTTCTTAAAATCATGCAATATTAAAATAAATGATTTGCGAGGCCAAGGATATGATAATGGAGCCAATATGAGAGGAAAAAATATAGGTCTACATAAAAAATATTGGACATGAATCCTCGTGCATTTTACGTGCCGTGTGCTGCTCACTCCCTAAATTTAGTAGTAAAGTGATACCGCTAAAAGCTCACTGGAAATAAAAAAAAATCTCAATTGTCCAAGAAATATATGTATTTTTTTCAGCATCAACATCACGCTGGGATGTTTTTATGAAACAGATACCTACTTTGACATTAAAACCTCTTTCAAATACGCGTTGGGAAAGTAGATTTGATGGTATTAAAGCTTTACGCTATAACATGGGTAAAATTTACGATGCATTATACTCTATTTTTACAACAAGTACGACTGCGACACAAGAATCATAGCGAGTTCATTAATGGCTAAGTTAAAGTCTTTTAAATTTATATGTTCAGTTGTTATATGGTATTAGGTACATTTTACTAAAGATTAATATTGTAAGTAAAAGTTTGCAAAAATCTGACGTCATTCTTTCAGCGGCGATCAAAATGGTTGATCAGGTTCAAAAAGACTTAGGCCATTACCGCACAGACACTGCATTTGAACAATTGTTAGCTGATTCAAAATTAATTGCTAAAGAGTTAGACTGCCGAAACTGAATTTAACGAAACTGCTGGTCCACGTCCCCGAAAAAGAAATTTTAATTACGAGGCTGCAGATGAGCCCATTTTAGACCCAGTGAAAAAATTTAAAAAATGTTTTTATTTTTTTTTACTTGACACTGCAATCTGGAAATTAAATGAGAGATTCGAATTGCTAACGGATCACAATAACGTTTTTTCATTTTTGCATAACATTGAGAACTGGAGGAAAATGAAGCCGATTAAAAAAAAAACACTATGTCTCACCTTACAAGAAAAATTAACATTTAAAAATACATTAAATATTGACGGGGAAGATTTATTTAATGAGTTAGAATTGTTGCCAATAGTTTTTTCAAATGTTGACAAAACTCCACTTGATATTTTAAGTTATATATATTCAAACAATTTAATGTCCGTGTTTCCTAACGTTTTAACATTTTTACGTATATATTTAACACTGCCTGTAACAGTAGCTGAAGGGAAACGGTCTTTTTCAAGATTGAAGTTAATAAAAAACTTTCTTCGGTCAACCATGACCCAAAACAGACTGACAAACTTGGCCATTATAAGT
The DNA here is from genome assembly GCA_949752705.1 of Callimorpha dominula. Lineage (NCBI taxonomy): Eukaryota > Metazoa > Arthropoda > Insecta > Lepidoptera > Erebidae > Callimorpha > Callimorpha dominula. Next base: position 21,117,803 of record OX457006.1, on the reverse strand, counting down.
ATAGAATCAAAAATTGTTATCAAAATAAACGACAGTATTAAAATATTTGCCAACTCAAAAGCCCGAAAAATTGGCTTTGATTTTAATAAGTGAATAAATATTATAGAAGAATTATGTACATATATAATATTTTATTATTTAGTTGTTGTTACAGCGGCAACAAACAGATAGACAGTTGAAAATTTCACAGATAATTTATTACTGTTGCCGGTATAACAACAAAACTAAAAAATAAAAAGAGGTTATACTTAACTTAAAATATGGTAGCGGTAGGTACCGACCTTAACGGAACCCTTCGTGCGCAAGTCCGACTCGCACTTAAAATAAAACATTGTATATTTATTGTAGATTACAGATCTTAGAGAAAAATAAATGAAACATCAAAAATTTATTGCGTTTTTTTTTGGTTGACCGAGGGGGAGGGGGCGAAGTCTGAGCTTCGCACCCTGGCGCTATATAGCTTTAAGACGGCCCTGTGAAAGAGTAACAAACATCCATACATCCACACATCCATACATCCTCACAAACTTTCACGTTTATAATAATAGTAGGATAATGTCCAATCATATTAACTCGTAGATATATGTTTTTGTATGTGTGCTGTACTAACATAACATATAATACAATTAATATATGAATGTATAAATATTATTTATGCAATCCATTCACAGATTGCATAAATCCCTATACGCTCTTCCTTGGCATTGTGACACCAAAACCACCCACGTATATCGTAACACTCCTGTCCATCCTAAGGTTGCCTGGAAGATATTGCTTCTAGCGATAAGGCCGCCCATTGTGCATTTTGTGTATTGTTTCCATTTTTGGTGCACAATAAAGAGTATTTATTATTATTAATTCATCCCGACTACTGTGGTTATGTATCACTTTAAATAATTTTTATCTACATTTATCTATAAACAAATACAGTGGCTCAAGTGTCTTAATGAATATTGGTGATTTACCTCCTGACCCACAAGTCTGTAGGTCTTGGAGACCATTTCTGGTGATCCCGTTCACTAGATGGAGAGCAAACCGGAAGAAAAAACCTTTCGAGAAATATGCACGAATTTCTCTCATTAGTACCTACGCGAATAGTCATTAAAATGCTTACTTTTCTCTACAGATTCGTGTGCGAGTATATTTACTACTCGTCGTTGTGTGAACAAGCTGACAGGTCCAAGACATCATTGTTTATCCACGTGCCTATGATGGAGGCTGAAAAGGAGTTTCGAGAACTGGCTCAAGGTCTGGAGCGTATAGTAGAAATATGTGTTGCACATATAAGGTCACAAAATCAGATAAATTAAATACCAACATATTATTTCATGTGATAACTGTGTAGGTGTAAGTAAATCAGCGACAGAAGGAGAAAGAAAGTAAGAAAAAGGGGAAGAAAGGATATGGGTCGCTGGTGCGCTAGGTGCGGGGGATTCCAAAAGCATCCAGTGATTGCATGGACTGCGCTATACCATTTAACGTGGACAAGAGGTCCAGAAGTGCAATTTATTACCATTTATTTGTTTTAATTTAGGTAATTTGTATATTTTAAAGTCATATTTTATTGATTAAACAACATTATTATTGTATTTTTTTATTATTACCCATGTATAGAATTGACTACCGTAAGCTCAGAGTAATTGAATAGTGTCCTTGTTTTGTTTTTCAGGGTTTTAAGGTTGTTTATCAGAATATTAACATCATTAACGTTAAACGTACTGAATGACACTATGCCTATGCTATGACCCCTCTAAGACAATTTGGCTAGGTAGTTAGAAGAGCTTAGCAGCAAGGTGCACCTTATTGTGATAATAAGATAATATTAGATCAGCGACTGGCTTGTTGGCCTAGTGGTTAGTGACCCTGACTGCTATGCTACAGGTCGTGGGTTCGATTCCCACCTGAGACTGGGTGTTCTTTGTGTCCGTTCTTTGTATGTTTGTAAAGTCCCCCGCGACACAGGAGTAATTCCTAATGCGGGAGTTGTCTTTTTTAAGAAAAAAAAAGAAAGTTTGCTACTCAATAAAATAAAATAGTTAAAAAAAACTTAGTTAGTCGGTTTTATTGTAAAGAAACATTTAATGATTCAGATAATTAACTAAAAGTTAAGAAATAAATCTTGGGGCGTAAGGTAATCTGAGTAAATACTAGAGCGCTACATAAGTTTTGTCGTACTTTGGGAAAAATTACTTTTTTCGCATTAGTCTCCACTACGTGTAAACCAGGTGCTGAACACATTGCTCCAGTATTCCTCTGGACCGCAGCCGCATATCTCTTTCGTAGCTCCTATAAACACAGATTACCGAATAGTTACTACGTAACAGATAAATCACTCCCTACAAAAATATCGATACCTATAGTTTTAATTGCCTACTCTTTCCGGGCGCCGACCACTGCTTGCGAAAATGAACTTAAATGTTATGTACATTTATATATTTATACACAGCACGATTATTAATGCTTCGTAATAGTGCACGGCGGCTGCGATGCCGTATCTGTAGGGTTTCCAATTCAATATATTTCTTTATAAGAAAACAATTATATTTAAATTAAGTACCTACCTACTTAACACTTATTTTTCATCTCAAATGTTTTAATATTAAAAAATCCTATATTTATTTTATTAAAAAAAAAAACTTCTTCCCCTTTTCTAAAATCTCGATTATTAAACTGTGTGGTGGAAAATATTCTAAATCTTACAAAAAAGATTTATAATCATAATAATAACTCCACTCATCTCACACACGGCCTTCTGATCCCAAACTAGGCAGAGCCTGTACTATGGTAACCAGACTGCTGATAAACATACTTATATATTTCTAAATACATACATATTGTTACGAGCTGAGGTTCAGGATTAGAGAATGATACCAGATTGTTACCGAAATAGACACACTTTATTTTAATAGATCACAAAATACACAGGGAAACTAGCAACAACACAATTACAATAATTTATTATCACTAACTTCTTAATTCACTTACACTTAAGTCGCTGTTAATTCACTTGACACTCACTTGAAACTAAACTCACTTGACACTCACTTGAAAACTAACTCACTACTCCGCAATGCCACGCTTTATATAGCAAAACGGTATTTCTAGAAACATCGCGACACCTCTTGTAAATTCTACACAACAAATAGAAGCGTCTAAAACGAACTAGCATTTTCTATTAATGGGTTACTACCTACTTAGTTCCGTGTTGCCCCAACAGATGGCGTGTATCTTTATTTTGTAGCTCTATACGACTTTCCCAGTCGCCAATAGATGGCGGGTTATTCGTAACACTGCCCCCTTCTTAGACATGCTCGTCCCGAGCATGATTATCCCCATGATAACGCGCCAACCGATCCACATGGACGATCTTGGGAGTGCCCCGCGGTCCTTTTATGAATGCGGTACGTTACGTCATTGAGTCTGGTCACTACTTTGTACGGTCCGTCCCATTTCACCTGCAGCTTCGGAGATTTGCCTTTTCTGCGAACCGGGTTATGCAGCCAGACCAGTGATCTTTCCTCAAAGCTCCTGTCATTTATCTTTCGGTCGTACCGGGTTTTCATTCTCTCCGACGTCTGCTGTCCTGATTGTCTGACGTGCTCATAAACGTCATTCATCTTGCTGCGTAAATCGTTGGCGTAATCCGTAATACTGCGCGGAGTGTCAGGGGGAGTGCCCGTGATTAAATCTGCAGGCAACCGCAGTTCTCGACCGAAGTTCGCAAAGGCTGGTGTTACTGACGAGAGGAGGAACGGCTGGATGTGTTTATCCCAGTCTCTTTGTCTGCCTTCCACAACTTTTGCCAAGTACCTCTCTAATGTCTGATTAAATCGTTCCACCATTCCATCAGACTGAGGGTGGTAAGAGGTGGTTCGGGTTTTAAAAGCACCCATCACGCGGCACGTTTCCTGGAACAACTGGGACTCAAAATTCCTTCCCTGATCGCTGTGAATCTCTAAAGGTACCCCAAAACGGCAGAAGACTTCATGGACCAGCTTATCAGCTACCGTGGTCGCCTCTTGATTCGGTATCGCAAATACTTCCGGCCACTTCGTAAAATAATCCATGACAACCATGAAATACTTGTTGTCATCTTCACTCTCCGGAAATGGACCTGCTACATCCACGGCAATACGTTCCCACGGAGCTCCCACATTATACAGCTGCAATGAACCCCTGTTGCATGTGTGAGGGTCACTGCTGCACAACTGATGCATTTTCGACACCAGTCTTCCACATCGTCGCGGCAGTGGATCCAATAAAACCGCTCTCGAATCTTCAATAAAGTCCTTTTTACACCCAAATGGCCTCCTGAACATCCATCGTGGTAAAGCTGTAAAATCTCCGGTACCTTGGCCTTCGGAACAACCATTTGGAGGTGACAGGTGTCCCCTCGAGCATTCTCCCATTTACGGCACAATACTCTGTCCTGGACGATCAAGCTATTCCACTGCGCCCAATACCCCTTATTGTGCTCATAGCTGCAACGTCGCTCCACTTGGGCCTCGGAGCATTGGCTTTGACCCACTCGAGAATTAGCTTGACATCTGTGTCCTCTTCTTGAGCCTTCCGTAAGGTTTCCTTCCACTCGTCACTCAGGTCCGTTCTTAACATGCGGACTGTCACAGTTTCCCTGGTCTCTTGCCTGACGCAGTGTTTACAGTCCTCTGTGCAAGGCCTCCTTGATAGGGCGTCAGCGTTGCCATGGGATTTGCCGCTACGATACTGGATCTCGAAATCGTACTCCTGCAGCAGTTCTATCCACCTCGCTACTTGTAATTCCGGGTTCTTGAATTCTAACAGCCACTTCAATGCAGCATGGTCAGTACGCAGGTGGAACCTTCGACCTAGCAAATACTTATTGAAGTGCTGCAATGTTTTTACCAAGGCGAGCAGCTCCCTTCTCGTGACACAGTAATTTCTTTCCGGTCTAGATAGAGACTTGCTGAAGTATGCTATCACAATTTCTTGATCGCCTTTCCGTTGCGACAACACACCGTCGATACCCGTGTTACTCGCGTCTGTGTCGACTAAAAATTCATTTTTCTTGTCAGGATAACCCAATACGGGCGTACAACACAGACGCGTCTTTAGCTCCCGGAATGCAATGTCACAGCTTTCGTCCCAACAGAAAGTTCGTTTTTCTTCAGTGAGCCGGTGTAACAGTTTTGCAATGTCCGCAAAGCTTTTGACAAACCGCCGGTAATATGAGCATAAACCCAGGAATGCTCTTATTTGCGTCTTGTCCCTTGGAACGGGCCAGTCCTTGACAAGGTGCAGCTACCTTCTCCGGGTCCGTTCGCACACCTTCTTCCGACACAACATGTCCTAAAAAGTGTACTTGCCGTCTAAAGAACGAGCACTTCTTAGGACTCAGCTTAAGGTTAGCCCCCCGGATTTTTGAAAGCACATGCTCGAGGTTCTGCAGGTGTTCCTTAAGGGTACGTCCTACTATAATGATGTCATCTAAATATACCAGGCAGGCGTCCCCGATTAGCCCGGCGAGCACTAACTCCATCAATCTCTCAAAAGTCGCTGGGGCATTGCACAGACCAAACGGCATAACTGTAAATTGCCACAGACCCTTTCCTGTAGAGAAAGCGGTTTTCTCCTTATCCCTTGAATCGATTTCTACTTGCCAGTAACCACTTTTCAGGTCTAACGTCGTGAACCACTTCATTCCCGTTAGCGTGTCCAGTGTATCGTCGATACGTGGTAGAGGATAGCTGTCCTTCTTCGTGATGTCATTTAACCGACGGTAGTCAAGACAAAACCGCATACTACCATCCTTCTTCTTCACAAGGACCACAGGAGAACACCACGGACTGGATGAAGGCTCTATAATTCCATCCTTTACCATTCCTTCAATCATGGCGTCTACCTTTCCTTCTCGTGCCACCGATAATCTTCTTGGACGCTGACGGATCGAAAGTTCGTTGCCCGTGTTAATCTTGTGCTGAACTAGTCCGGTCTTTCCTATGTCCGTATCACTTGAAGAGAAAACATCGCCGTATCGAAAGAGCACCTTCTTAGCCATGTCGAACTCTTCCTTCGTGAGTTCACTACGACATTCCTCTAATAGCGTTGAGACATCAAAGCTCGTTACGCTAGTAGAACCGTCCTGGCATCTACGCAACCAAGTAACTTCCTCACAGGTGCCTAACAGAGTGCCCTTCCCGATCACCTGCTCCTTGTCACAAGGATTCACCACACGAACCACTGGATCACCAGTCGTCCTCACTAGAGTCCTTGCCACCCTCCACGGAAAGTCATCATTCGTGCTTTCTATTAGTACACGCCGATTCTTTCTGGGTGACGACCGCGGCAGATCTAGGAGGAAGCACAGTCTTCTCCAGGCAGTATACTTTTCCAGGTGACACTCCTTCCACGTAGAGCTCCTCTAAACCACACCTCAATAATCCCTGATTCACATCTATCTCACAACGATGTTTACGCAAAAAGTCCAAGCCCAGAATGCAATCATCAGGAATATCGGCCACGATGATGTTGTGCTCGTAAAGTTCGTTACCCAGCTTCAACTCCACCGTTTTCTCTCCTCGGACGGCTATCCGCTGACCGGTAGCTGTTACCAGCTGTATTTGCTCGCGGTCACTGATGTTGTCCCCAAGAAACCGATTCGCGAGCTGGGAACTAACTACCGTCCGAGAGGCTCCCGTATCTAGAGTCATACTGCACGGCATCCCATTGACCTCGCCTCTGATGATCAGGCTATTCCCGTCATGAGCTTGTGAGATTGAAATTCTTGGGGCTCTTTGACCACCAGCCAGCACCTGCCCCGCAGTCCTGGCTTCTATTCATTTCCCTGTTGTTGGGCGGCAGCATCAACCACCCTTCTCTCCTGTGGTCGTCCATCTCTTTGCCATGGGCAATTCGCCCGAAGGTGGCCCTTCTCTCCGCAGGTGTAGCATCGGGGGCTGTATTGGGGACGGTCACGGGCGGTGGGTGTAGTTACTTCCCTAACGCGGTGGGCTCGGTGGTCTTGCCTCACCGCTTCCACCTCCAATGCGTGGGCAAGGGCAGCCTTAAGCGTATCGTGGTGCCCCAGCCTAACAGCAGCCCTCACCTCCAGGTCACGGATGCCGTCGATGAAGGTTTGCACCAGATTGCCCTCGATCAATGTAGGCGCTGACTGATATGCCTTCCGGACGAGCTTCTCAATTTTCAAGGCCCACTGCTGTAAATTCTCACCTCCACGCTGCACGCGTTCCTTTAACTGGGCACGGAATACGTGCTCCAGGTGCGCGTCACCGTACCTTGACTCCAACGCCTCAACGAGCTGGTCGTAGGTGAGGTTCTTGCCGAGAGCCTCCAGCACAGTCAACGCCTGATCGCGGAGACCCAGGGTGAGCGCTGTCATAGCCTGCGCCTCAGTCTGCCCGCTCGCCTTCATAACGGCCTCAAACTGGATCTCATAAGCAGACCATGAGGACGTTCCATCGAATGGAGGCGCCTTAAATCCGCGCGCCGCAGGAGCATTTCCCACAGGAGCAGTTCCAAGCTTCAGGTCTCCTAGGGCCTTCTGAATATCCACAATCTTATGCTCAGTGTCCGTGATGCGGGCCTCGTGCTGGTGGACGGTCTCCTTCATCACCTTGAGGTCCTTACCTAGTGCAACCTGGAGATCCTTCATAAGGAACATCTGCTCCTCCTTGTCCCGCCGCAACTGGTCCTGCAGCTGACGAGCCTGCTCCTCCTGGCCATGGGTCTGCTCTTCCTTGTCCCGCCGCAACTGGTCCTGCAGCTGACGAGCCTGCTCCTCCTGGCGACGGGTCTGCTCTTCCTTGTCCCGCCGCAACTGGTCCTGCAGCTGACGAGCCTGCTCCTCCTTGCGACGGCTCTGCTCCTGCAGCATTATCATTAATGCGGCGAGGTCCGTAGCTGCCGAGGTCGAGGGAGCCGCTAATGAACCGTCAGCAGGTTCTGCCATCGCTCGGCTGCCGACCGTCCGCTGGTTGTTGCGGAGCATCCCCAAACCGTCTCTGGTCCATCTCCTGCTGTCGCTGTCCCCTAGTACGAACGCCTTCCGTGTCCTCCTTCGGTAAAACCGGCATCATCTAATCACACTTCTGACACCAATTTGTTAGCTGAGGTTCGGGATTAGAGAATTATTCCAGATTGTTACCGAAATAGACACACTTTATTTTAATAGATCACAAAATACACAGGGAAACTAGCAACAACACAATTACAATAATTTATTATCACTAACTTCTTAATTCACTTACACTTAAGTCGCTGTTAATTCACTTGACACTCACTTGAAACTAAACTCACTTGACACTCACTTGAAAACTAACTCACTACTCTGCAATGCCACGCTTTATATAGCAAAACGGTATTTCTAGAAACATCGCGACACTTCTTGTAAATTCTACACAACAAATAGAAGCCTCTAAAACGAACTAGTATTTTCTATTAATGGGTTACTAACTACTTAGTTCCGTGTTGCCTCAACAGATGGCGTGTATCTTTATTTATTAGCTCTGCACGACTTCCCCAGTCGCCAATAGCGGTTATTCGTAACAATATTATAGATAAATTACACCCAGACCTATTATCTTATCTGTGCCCAGACACAGAACAAATTATCGTGCTCATCTCACAATTATTTGTCCAGGGTGGGAATCGAACCCACGACCTCTGGCTTAGCAGTCAGGGTTACTAACCACTAGACCAACAAGGCAGTCAAATAATTTGATAAATAATTTAATATTTAATTAGTTTAATTAAAATTTAATTTAATAAATAATTTGAGAGAACAAAGGACAAATACGGTAAAAATATTTTTTTTTTTAATTTCTTAAATATAGTGCTGCCGAGCTTTTTTTCTCTTAATTTTTCTATATTCATATACTGCACATAAACAATCATGTAAATTTTACAGTGGTTAAAGAATATATCAATGCGAGCTATGCAGCTGTCAAGCCAAGCAATCAACTACGCACGGTCACTTTGATTCCAGCTAGGTAAAAATTGTCCGTAGTTTCACCGGCTAGATGTGTAGGTGCGTTATCTTGATCAATGGCTTATAGTCCGGTCAATATAGACATTTAAAATAACAAAAATTCCCGAAAAGCCAAATATTGGTGGAGAGCTGGGGTTTAACATTACAAATAAAGTTTTAAAAATCCCCATCGATCCTATCAGGTCAGTCTTGCTCAAATGTCCAGTTGAGTACAATAGAGGAAGATTCCTGTGATTTTGATGAAGAGACCAATGACTCAACCACATTTGAACAATTTATGCAACAATTTATGTAACAAGTTATTATTAAAACTTAAATTGCGTACTTGCTTAAATATGGAGTACGACGAATATGGATTACGACTAATCTGAAGTACGTCGAATTCGGAACACGACGAATACGGAACAAACGATTTTAAATAGTTTAGTTGGGGCCCTAGTTTATTTTTTGCCCCAGGGCCTTTGGTTACCTTGCTACGCTTCTGATCTTGATGCAAAGTCAAGTATCGATACTTGAGTTTGGTCGCTCACTTTTTAAAGCTTCTAATACTTAAGATAAATCTGTATACCATGCAGCAGTAACCCTTTATGAAGCTCAACCGGAGCCAATGTTCCTCTCTTAGTAAGAAATACAAATATTCTTTTCTTTACTTATTATATAGTCACGCACACAGCCAGCGATAACTATCATAAGCAACCACGCAATCTGATTGGTTACCTACTAAAGGACACTGTAAATACAGTTGTATAATTGGTTAATCCGCGTATTATACGCATTATAATGTACACAACTTGTATGACCAAAATTGTAAATTTAACTAGCGTTTATTTTAGCCAATATGAGTTCGATTCTAACCTTTCCCGGTTTTTCACTTCAAGCTAGCTATGGTACGAAAGCTTATAGCTTGACCGAACTAGTTCCTCTTCCTGCTCCTAGTAATACCTACCTAGCTACGGCAGGGCTACATCACTCACTCGAGGTCGCGTTTTATATACCTACCAATTTAGCTATCCGTCCACGGTAAAAGTGTCAGTAGGGGCAACAACGCGTAGCGTGATTTTGGCTATTACTTTTTTGTCAATATAATATAATAATACTTTAGGTGTTTATTCTTTACTCGCCATTGCCGCGTGGCTGTACTAATAATAAATAATAGTTATCTTCTCAACAAAAAATAAATGTTGCACTAAATCAGGTTTTGAGTGATTAGCCAGAGTGAAGTTGTAATAAATGTAGTCTATTAAACCGTCAATAATAAACCCATAATTTCTACGAAAGGTGACGAACTTAGAAGGAGTGGACTGCCAGCGTATTCATTTGTTGTAACTTGTAGGCAAGGCGAACTGACGGCTGCTTCTCTCACACAATATGTAATATAGTTAGAAATATAGTGAAAATAATAATAAGCTAGTGCTAGCTAAGCTACTGAAATGTAAAACATATTGAGAGCGCCACGGATTGAGGTTTTTATTTGAGTAGGTAGTTATTTGTTATTTAATACTTTTGTGTAATATAATATGTAATACAAAAGTATTAAATTATAAGAGTATCTTTCTCTAGTCTACGCAACAGCCATTACTAGCAACTCGCCCTAGCTTCGCACGGGTAGCAGAGACATCTTCAACAATCATAATCATATTTCAACCAATTTACACAAAACCTTAACAAATTACATACCTAAACCTTCCTCATAAATAGCTCTATCTATTGATGAAAAAAGCATGAAAATCCGTTGAGTAGTTTTTGAGTTTATCGTAAACAGATAGACAGACAAACGCGGCGGTGTAAAATGTAGTGATGTAGTAATAGTGATGTATATGTCTACAGCATCAACATTTTATGTTACTATTGAAGGTTTAAGGATATTTTAATTTCCTATAAAAATTAAAGATATAAATTTCATAGGGGAAATAATTTTATTAATCATTATATAAAACTCAACACCCATAAATTTTATTATCAAGTGTGTGTTCCGATATGCCCTGCGAGCACTATAAGAACTGACAATCAATTTAGTATACTGCGAAGCCGTTCCTTTATAATTAGCTTTACTGGTTACTGTTTTTACTGTTTAATGCGGAACGCAGTCCAGTATAACGCCATCTATGTTTTTTGGCGCTGTTTTGACGTGAAAATAATTATCATATAATTATAAGTACAAGTTATCTGTTCAACAAGAAAAAAAATTGTTTGAATGTAGTTATATTTAAAAATTTAATATTCAAGTCAATTGTCAATTGACAATTACTCGCATAATAAAAGTAAGTTTACTTTTTATTTAAAGAAAATATTGTTTTTTAAGTAACCGAATGCATAATAACTTTATAACCGAATTATTTAAATGGGGCTATGTACGGTAAAAGTGATGAACATATTTCGACAAATAATTGTTTAGAATCTAACTGGAAAAAAAATTGTAGTTGATCACATGATCAAAGCACCGAGAGCACCTTTCCTCGAAAACGATAGTGCTCACAGTACAACGATTTATGACGTCATATACTTCCCTAGGATACTGCGGCAGTATTCTGTCAGTCCATAACGGAACGAAGCTATCTCCAGTAAGAGCACTGAACAGTGCTCGCAGTGTATATCGGGACATACCCCAAATAAATAATTTATTTCATTATTTGTGTACTTTGTACAACCCTAGAGTGTCCGGCAGTTCGGCTACATGCACAGACGAAGGTCGCGCGGTGGGCAAGGCGTTCTCAACTTTCGAAAAGCGTAAATAAGATATCTTTCTGGTCGCAGCTAACGCCAGGTATTATTATTTCAATTTTGTAGGCTATTATAACGTAGGTATTTTGAGTTTTGTATGGAAGTGATGTATCTGTTACGAAGTAACTATTATCTTATCTGTGGCTACGGTATGAAGGCTTATATCAGCTGGGCCACCTAAGGTAGATATCTTGACCGCATCAGTCATCAAGTACGTATACCAGCAACGCATCGGGTCAGCTACCCCTAACAGCTGACACGAAAATCCTTAGAAATTAATAAGTTTCACTCAGTGCACTACTATTTTCCTCGAAATATTTCTGGTTAGTTATGCCACGCGTACAGTTACACAAAATAATTATACGCATGTCATACCGAGAGTAGCTAGCCATTTCCATTTGGAAAATTTGGTAATTTACAAGTCGAACAAACGATTTCTTGCCTCCAAATTTGTTTTCTTATACTAAGTACCTAGAGTTTATGGATATGACTTCAAAATCACAAATATTATGATATCTAGTTTGCTTACGTACGTCAAAGCTTATGTAGCGCTCTACGTATGTAATGAATGCTATACCCCACCATTTTATTTTCGAATTATTTTTGAGCTTTTAGCACATAATCTACATCATTATAAAGATTCTTTACAATAAAACCGTTTAACTTTAAATCAGGCAAGCAGATGCATGGCGGTTTTAGTTTCGATTTCTTTTTCCAACATCTGCATGCGCTTTAGTAACTTCTACTGTTACACTACACTGGGGCTGCCATCCGTCCGGGTTTCCCCGGCTTTGTCTTAGTTTAGAGAGCATCCGGGGAGCGTCCGGATAATAACGTCGCTCTTTAGGAGGCAAATGGAAATACGACCTTTACTTTTGCGTTTAATATCTCCTAAAAAAACATTTTCTTGTCTATGGCATTCATTCAATTTGTAAATTCATTTCATTCAATAATTCATTCATTTATCAAATGTCGGACGACATCTCTGTCTGGTTTCATGGCGTGTTTTATCTCCTAAAATGTTATTATAACACATGTCAATTGTTATATTTATCAAAATATCTTTATTAGTTAATTAAATATTATCGTTATCACATACCAAGATACCGAAGTCCAGTTAATTCCAAGGTGTTTACCTTGTTTATAGGTTATGTTAGTGCTTGGTCCATATTTTACAAATAAAGTAATTAAAAAATGACTAACGGCGACTCCAGCGCGAATTCTAAAGTCGTGGCGATACCATACCCCTTTGTGAAAAGAAAAGTTGAGTGCGTTGGTGCAGCGTTTCTTAGATATCACAATGTTAAATGCCATGGTGGCGACGCGCTGTTTGAAACTCTCAAGTCCAGCGAGAAGGCCGAAGAGGTCATTTTCGATGATGACGTCGAGTATCTGCGGAGCTTGGACCCTAAGGATTGGAAGATGCAGGACCATTATGCAGTTCTAGGTATGAAAAATTTACGATATAAAGCAACCGATGATGATATTAAACGTGCTTATCGTCAGAAAGTGTTAAAACACCACCCCGACAAGCGTAAGGCGCAAGGCGAGGAAATACGTAGTGACGATGATTACTTCACTTGCATCACTAAGGCTTACGAGATACTAGGCACTCAAATTAAGCGCAGGTCATATGATTCTATAGACCCTACCGTCGATGATACTGTGCCATCGCAAGCTGATATTAAAAAGGACGGCTTCTACAAATCTTTTACAAAACATTTTGAATCCAATGCGCGGTGGTCAGAGAAAAAGAATGTGCCTTTGTTGGGTGATGAGAACAGTTCTCGAGAACAAGTTGAGAGGTTTTACGCATTTTGGTATGACTTTGAGTCATGGCGCGAGTTTTCTTACTTGGATGAGGAAGAGAAAGAGAGAGGGCAGGACCGGGAGGAGAGGCGATGGATAGAGAAGCAAAACAAGACTGCACGAGCTAAGCTGAAGAAGGAAGAAATGGCCCGTTTGCGGAGTTTAGTTGATCTGGCATATGCTTCTGATCCTCGAATTCAACGCTTTAAGCAAGAAGATAAGGATAAAAAACTAGCTGCTAAACGAGCAAAACAGGTACATTTTTTCATCTTTTTCTTTACTTAATTTAGAACATTTCATATGAACGATTAATATTTACTATTTGAACTTGGGTTAAATCCAAATAGTATAAAAGTGCAGGCTAGAGTTTGTGAGTTTGTCTGTTACGCTTTTTGCTCATACCATAACTACTAAACCAATTGTCATGAAGTTTTACATATGCATTGTCAGGGGTAGTAGAAAAGGACATAAGATACCTTTTATCTAGAAGTAAAGACGTGTGGCACTCGGAGACTGCAGCGGTAAAGCTATTGCATAACATTTTTTATCAATTTATTTTTTTTTCCTTTGTTTTTTTTTCTTTGATATTAATTCAAGTTACACTTTTTGAGTGTGGTGACCGATACGAAAACATTTTTTTTTTCTTTTATTAAATAAATGAGAAGTTAATATTGTTCAAAATATTTTTATTATCTATATATATAAAAGAAAGTCGTGTTAGTAACACTATTGATGACAGGCATGAGCACGGAGCAGATACAAAGAGGAGGTGTTGTAATTAGATATCCCTATGAAACAACGCGTGACAATTTGCGGGGTGAGGGGGTTTTAAGCTCCGCCCATTTAACTTTTTTCCATCTACCAACAATAGTAAAACTACTCGCATCATTCTATGTCGATGTTGCTATGTAGTTTAGCTATCTCACGCTAGTTATAGGATGTAAGGGACCATACTCCATAATTAACTTACCAGGTAGTAGCTTTTTCAAGATTAATTTTTAAACCATCTTGATACAAAGGCGAAAGTTTGTGAGTTCTTTCTTTCTCCTAGCCTTGACCTTATTCCACAACTGGACGGATTTGGATAAAATTTGGTATACAGATAGATTGTGACCTGGCTTAACATTTGGGCATTGGGCATTGCTAGTGTTAGAATAAAAAAGTTTGTGGTAAATCACGAATGATGATTCAAATTTGTTCACTTATTTATTCTTATCTTATCTTTCTTTATTTGTATCTGTACGCAGCTGCAGTTTATTTTGTAAATCTAACTTAATGAGCTTAAAATACCTTTCAAATCATCAGCCTAAGTACAATTTATTTCATTTTAATATTTAAAGGACTTTCAATTAAAGATAAATACTGGTATAGTCGTGGGTTGCTAGGTAAAATAATTGGGTTCTAGTTACGGCCCTCTCTTTTTGTTCTGTTTATAAATGTTCTTCTAGTTGAAGATAGATGACAGTCTATTCAAAAAATGATTACAAAAAATATAAAAATAATACTTTGACGGCTAAAAATTCTTTAGGACTGGATGTAGAACACATTTTAGTATCTTCATATGATTTATTTTACTAATATTTAGGCTTTACGTACCTTTGTTGTTTTAGTTCCCATTACACAAAGTTTTGCCATCTAGTGACGAATAGGTTTAATTATATTTCAAAAAACACTCCCGAGATTTTTCTCGAACTATTTTAATAAATAAAATAAAATAGTTACAAATGAATTGTGATGCCATACATGGCATCAGAGCGTCTATCCGAATAGTTTTTACATGATAAAATACAACACTTCATCTTTTACTCCTTAATACAACGAAAATTTACTGATTTGCGATTTTTCGATACAAACGTACAAGACGAACGCTGACAGTGTACTAACTATAAGCCACGCCCACTGTGATGACGTCAGGACCTAGTTATAATCACAGTGCACAGTTGCTTAGGCCCTCTCCTCTTTGTATCTGCTCCGTGGGCATGAGTCACCAGATTGCGGGGCGAAGAGGAGGTTTACGCATGCGCAGTCACGCCGATACAACCAATGCCACCTAGAGGCGAGTTGCTGAACTAAAGAGACAAGCGTGATATTTCAAAGAGTCATTAAAAGTTCTGCTATTCATCGATAGATGGCAAAACTAACAAGTATCACCGCTGTGCCGGTCGGAGTGGGGGGTGTCAGGTTATTTTCGTTAGGGAATTTCTGGATTCGGTCTCCACGCTCAAGGCCCTCGATAGAAGCTATGCAATAGCTTAAAATGACTGTTCCCAAGGAATAGAAAAAACAAATTTAATCTGAGGGAAGCCATGGGCCAAAGCTAGCTTATAATAGTTCTAATGGGTTCTAGTGTAATCTACCTGGATAAATAAAATAACTTGACACATCTTACACAGGCCTGTCTAATCCCAAGCTAGGTAGAGCCTGTACTATGGTAACCAGACTGCTGATAAACATATTATAAAACAAAGTCATACATACCTATTATAGATAAATTACACCCAGACACAATTATTTGTTCTGGGTGGCAATCAAACCCACACCCTCTTGCTCAGCAGTTAGGGTCACTAACCAACAGGCTAGTCAATATAATATAATATATATAATAGAATAGATAAAGACTCTGAACCACTGCCCTCTTTAGTCTAGGTTCTTATTTTTGGTACCTATTTTTGCACCCATTACGTGAGGGACCAAATCACAGTTGGCTAAATGTTGGTGGTTAATACGCCTCTGCTTAGCACACTAGGTGATTCAGGCGTATGTATGTCTTCTTTTTGGTAAAGAACTGTTTGGTATTAAATAATTATGTTTATAAGTATATAGATTATAAACATGAATGAAGAGGCACATCAAAACTGGTCCTAGTTCAAGGTCATTGTGACGTTTCAATGTCTATAATTGTACACATGTTTCAGGCCAAATGTTTTTATGTAACTTAAATATGTAAAAATATGTAACGTAAGATTTAATAGAAAAGTCAGTTTTAAGATAAATATAATTTAAGCTTTCTAGGACATTTACAAATTTGTTTTTTTATTCTAAACCACAGACCTACTTAAAACAATGGCAAATGTCTCAAGACTGCCCTTTCTGTGCTACAAAATTTTTAGAGGATGTTTGATGTTTATGATGTGTACTTGTAACACAAGTTATCTCTAAATTAAAATCTTTATATTGTGTCCATCTTATCCTGTCATCCTTTAGGCTACGAAAAACAGAGGAGGTTCTTAAGTCCTGTATATTTGTTTTTGAAGTGAAAACTTCTTTGGACATTTTGCACTTTTGCTATGGGAAAAAAAACACTGAACTCGTGACCGTCACGCTAATAATACATAATACATAGATCCACTAGAGGGTGCTAATCCAAACATTGAGTTCTGTCAACTCCTTATTTATTAATCTTTAAAAATATAATTTGTTCAATAAAGTACTTGTGTGCGCAATTCATATGGTAAATCAAATAAACAAAAACATAAATGTAATTAAGGTGAAAATTTATAATGCTTATCTATAGTGCTCAATATCGAAAACCTTTATCAAAATCTCATTGACGCGACACGGCGTTTTAAGTTTTCACTTTTGTCGGCAATCCCATGACTGCCTACTTTTCTTATGTACCTATGATATGCATAACTTTTTATAGGGTGGTCTTTTTTTTTATGTTGTACATTAGGTCATTATAAATCTTAACTAGCTTAGTTATAAATATTTTAGTAGTATTGTAGTGTCACAACACTTACAGTACATAACAGTTTACCGAAACATCTGAAACATCAAAATATTGTCCTACCAGATTAATCTCAAAACTCTAATCTACCTATGATACTTATAATTAAACATGTCATATCTTAATTCCAGGATGCGGTCCAAGCCAAGAAAGCGGAAGAGGAACGCTTGATGAAGGAGGCCCTTCTTGCCAAACAGAAAGCTGAAGAGGTAGAAAGAGCTAGGATAGAGGCAGCCCGTGCTGAACGTGAGCAACAGAAGAAGAATCTTAGGAAGGAGCGTAAAGCATTTAGAGATCTCTGCAAATCTAACAATTACTACTCTAAGACCGAAGAGGAGATGGTTTTGCACATGGCAGCCGTGGAAAAAATCTGTGAAATGATGAAAGTCTTAGAATTACAGGAATTCATGAAATCACTTGAGAGTAAAGGGAGAGAATTATTCCTCAATACAGTTAAAGAGACGGAGGAAAAGTTGGAAGCAGAGCGGAAAGCTTTGTTTGACAATAGGAAAGTTGAAGAACAAAAAGTTAGGAAGGAATCTGCACTCAAACAACCAATAGAATGGTCCGTTGAAATGACACAACTGTTAATAAAAGCTGTGAACTTATTCCCAGCTGGAACAAACCAGCGATGGGAAGTCGTAGCCAACTTTTTAAATCAACACGGCACATTCACTGATGAAAGAAGGTTTATAGCAAAAGATGTATTAAACAAAGCAAAAGACTTGCAGAGCTCAGACTTCTCTAAAAGTAGCCTTAAAAAAGCTGCTAATGAGGAGGCTTTCGATCAATTTGAGAAGGAGAAAAAGAAGATGCATAACCATATTGATGATAGTAGTATTTCAAAGAGTGATAATCCGTCTAAAGTGAAAATAGTGAATGGTACAGCTACTCCTAAAGCCGAGGAAGTTGTCGCCAAGCCTGACGATAGAGCTTGGACAAAAACTGAACAAGAGCTGTTAGAGCAGGCGATCAAGACGTTCCCTGTCAGCACACCAGAGAGATGGGAGAAGATCGCCGACTGCATACCTAATCGTACTAAAAAAGACTGCATGAAGCGTTACAAAGAGTTAGTTGAATTAGTTAAAGCGAAAAAACAAGCTGCTAACCTTTCAAAATAGCATTAAATACTGTTTAGTTCTGTATCCAATTGTTTACCTACCATCCGCCACCAATAAATGACCAAAGTAGATATATATTAATGTGAATTATATATTTACATGTTTGTTGGCTCGGAACAGAGAATTACTGACGAGATGATGTAAAATGTTATAAATTCATAAAATAATTATGGAATAAATTATTGATAACTTTTAGAAAAAAAGCTTCACCATTGAGGTTTTATTTCGCGGCTATTTATAGTTCGAACTGAGTTAGGGCTTGGACGTTGAATAGACAATATGCTGGGCATATTTGATTAAGAACACCACAAATTTTGATGATTTCACTTTGAAAAAAATATATTTTAGTGTGATAAAACAGAATGTAATAATTTTAAATATTTGTGTAGGTCTGCTTCGATCTGCAAAATATGTACGTGCACATAGAAATAAAAAAAATTATACGTTATATTAGTTCATACTTCGAACATAGGCGAATTTTATTCATCTTATCGAATAATATAGATAAACCATTTCATTTTCCAATTACATACTTTATGTTATTATCTTGCAGCCAGTAACTAGTCGGGTCACAGTAAACAGTCAAGCTTGCAAAAATTCACACAGAGTTGAAAATTGGTACGAATGTTAGGAACGTCATTATTCAAAGTCAAAGTGCGTAAATATGTTTTTCTTTTTGCATTTTTCAGCCCTACAACTTATCGTTTGCAGGCCTGGTCCACTCCGAAGAGTAGGTATAAAGCTACAAGTACACGGCTGGGTCGACTTAACGTGCCAAATTTCAGCGGGCTGCCGCGCGCCGGCCGGGCCGCACGTTAGTTCGATGCTCACTCCCGCGCTATGTCGCGTCATCCATACCTAGCCTAGGTTTATTTGTTCACAAAAATAGAGTAATAGGCATATAACTCACGGGTAGTTAAATATTCAGATTAATTAATTCTGTAAAAAAGACATCTATAAACATCGCGGCGTCCTCAGAACAGATAAGAGTTACGCGATAGAAAGAGAGACAACTTCTAGGTAAATATACCTGCGATTATATTGTGTCGAAACAAGAGTTGCTATTTATATAAAAGATTTGGTGAAATGGGACTTCCGTACCTGTGTTCTGTGCCATTTGTAAGTTTTATCATGAAAAAGGTATAGACAAAAATTGAAAATCATGCAATTATCTATAAAAATTGTCTTGCACACTCTTTTCCTAAGAATTACTATTTCAGAGATATATCAAATTCTCAAATTCAATAATATAATTTCTTTATTTCATAAAATTGATCACCATTTATTCGAAATCGTCAATTTAAAAAAATAATGACTATGATTTGAAATTATACATCGACACACACACAGAGCACAGGCAACAATAGTTTGCTTTGTCAAATGTAAAATTAAAATAAAGTGGATAACATAATATCATATCTGCCTGTGTCGATCTATAACCGCCCGTTTCCAAATGGTTGAGCCTTGTGGGAAAAAATCGGGCAAACAAACTCACGGCCACTCTTTTAAAAACCGTTAACCTTTTAAAAATACATTTAACAATATTCATAAAATTTTAATAGCACAACATTTTGTTGTGTGCTATTATGTTATTAAAAGTAAATAAACCAAAAAAGGATATGACAATAGGGAAACTGAAAATAAAGAGAAAAATAAAAAAGAAAAGAAAAACATCACAACTGTGAATCCAATACAATTCAATCCCAAGCATTTTTATCCTGTATATAGTCCACTACTGAGTAATGACCCTTGAGGCATAGTTGTCGTTTTACTGTAGACTTAAACTTGTTTAGACTTAACATTTGAATATTATCTGGGATTTTATTATAATACCGCACACATTGACCTCAAAATGACTTTGTAATTTTTTGGAGCCCAGAGGCAGGTACAACAAGTTTATGTTTATTACGCGTGATAAAAAAATGTATATCACTTTTTTTTAAGAATTGATCTTTATATTTATGAATTTAAATCAGGTACTCATAAATGTATTGGCACGCTACACTGATTTCTTTTTTTTTGACGTGACAACGTCTTATAATTCGATGGAGTCGGCTGCACGCACGAAAAAACATGACTCATGCGGCGTTACCTCGCTTTGAGGCGTTCCTATGGCGTTGTCACGTTCAACTATCGTCAGTAAACCGCCTTTACAGATAACCGATTTTTTTTTATGACGGGTCACCTGATGGTAAATGACTACCGCCGCCCATGGGCACCTGTAACTCAAGAGTCAGAAGTGCGTTGCCGCCCTTTAAGGTTTGAGTAGAGGAAGGGCTTGAAGAGGGGAGAGGGAGATTAAAAGGGAAGGACGGGAATAAGGGAGAGTTAAGGATTAGGGCTCCGGTAACCCACTCACGCGGCGAAATGCAATGCAAGCATTGCTTCACTGCCGGTTTTCTGTGAGGCCGTGGTATGAGCCGGCCCATACGTGCTGCCGAAGCATGGCTTTCCCACGTAAATTTATATTATGATTATATTAATTTCCTTAAATTTCTGCCTAAGTGAATCACGATTGCGTAAGTTATAAATTCCTCCAATAGCCCTCTTCTGCAGCACGAAGATACATTGGATATCAGCGGCATTTCGCCACAGTAGAATACCGTACGTCATTATACTATGAAAATAACTAAAATAAACTAATCTGGCTGTTTCAACATCAGTCAATTCACGATTTTTTCTAACTGCGTATGCTGCTGAGCTGAGTCTATTCGATAATTTATCAATATGAGAGCCCCATTGAAGCTTAGAATCAAGAGTAATTCCTAAAAATTTCGTGGTATCCACTAGTTCTACTCGTCTTCTTTAACTAGTATAGTGGTTTTCACCTGTTTAACATTTGAAGTAGTGAACCGGATACATTTAGTCTTTTCTCCATTAAGTTGTTAACGTTAAACCAGCGAACCACTTTCGAAATAGCATCGTTTACGTCGTCAAAATTTGTACACATGCGTTTTAGCATGAATAAGAGTGAAGTATCATCCGCAAACGGTAAGTCATTAATGTAGATTAAGAACAAAAATGGCCTAAGTATAGTTCCCTGTGGAACACCCATTTTTACCACTGACCCTGCTTGCCGTTAATATCGACTTTCTGAATCCTGTTACTTAAAGAAGTAAGAAGCGCTGTGTCTTTGATACCGTAGTGATATAATTTCCTGATCAGTTTCTTTATATAGGTACTATTTGATCTATTTTAAAAGTTGAAAAAGTTGTTTTCTGCAAAATATTTTATGTACACGTTTCCTATGAGTGCGCACGCCCTTGGTGCGTTTTTAACGTGGTTTCCCCGGTAGGCCTATTGCAATATTTATTGTGGTCCTGTTCAATTAAATAAATAATGGTGCCTACTATTAGAAATAATAAATAAGGTATCAATTATGCTTAATTGGGGATAATTATTAGTCCGATTGATAAAGATCTAATGGAGCTTCAAGTGTAAAGTCTTCTGGTTGCTGGGTACAAATAAATTGTAGAGATAGGAAAATCTCTTCGAATTTTGTAGATTCATTCGATTTTCAGATTCTAGAGGGTAAAGACTCAAGAGTTTGACAGATAAGCCTATACCTACATATTATAAAACAAAGTCCCCCGCCGCGTCTGTCTGTCTGTTCGCGATAAACTCAAAAACTACTGAACGGATTTTCATACAGTTTTCACCCATAGATAGAGCGATTCATGAGGAAGGTTTAGGTATATAATTTGTGAAGGTTTTGTGTAAATTGGTTGAAATATAATGATGATTGTTAAAGGTGTCTCTGCTACTCGTGTGAAGCCGCCCGTGGTTGCTAGTATGAAATAAATAAATAATTTTTAATCTAATATATAAAATTCTCGTGTCGCGGTGTTTGTAATTAAACTCCTCAGAAACAGCTTGACCGATTCTCATGAAATTTTGTGTGCCTATTGGGTAGGTCTGAGAATCGGCCAACATCTATTTTTCATCCCCCTTAATGTTAAGAGTAGTCCACCCCTATTTTTTTTTTTTAATTTTTAGATATTTTTTTTTTATGATACAGCATTAGAAAATATATACAACCCTGAATTTTCAACCCTCTACGATCAACCCCTGTTTTTAATAGCGATATTAGTATTTTAATTTCATTGGTACAATTTTTTTTAAGTATTTAAACCAGTGAAAATAGAAAGTGCAATTGTTATAATCGATTGTAATAATCCATGGGCACCTGCAACTCGAGAGTCACAAGTGCCTTGCAGGCCTTTAAGGTTGGAGTAGGAGAGGAGGGGAGATAGTGCCAGGGTACCTGAGGCGAGTGCCAGGGTACCTGAGGCGGCTAGTGGCAGACTATTTAGAGGAGCGTACCGTCATGTACGAGGACCGAGATGGAGTTTTGAGTCGTCGGCCCATGTCGTGCGGTGTTCCGCAGGGGTCTGTCCTTGGACCACTCCTGTGAAACATGGGGTAAGACGGGGCCCTTCGAGGCGACTTCCCCCCCGGGCTCGGCGTAATCTGTTACGCCGATGACACTTTGGTCACAGCCCGGGGGGTAAACTTTCAGGAGGCGGCGTGCCTGGCTACCAGGGGAGTCTCTCTGGTGGTCGGGCGCATCGAGGCGCTGGGTTTGCGGGTGGCCCTGGATAAGACGGAGGCCCTGTTATTTCATGGGCCCCGTCGTGGTCCACCCCCTGGCGCCTCTATCGAGGTCAACTCGGTCCTCGTACCGGTTCAGGCCCACATAAAATATCTGGGCCTGATCCTCGACGGTAGGTGGCGCTTCGACGAGCACTTCCTGCAGCTTGCTGCAAGGCTGGTCGGCGCTGCGTCCGCCCTTGGGCGACTCTTGCCCAATTTGGGTGGACCCAGCGTCGCTACGAGACGGCTGTACACGGGGGTTGTCCGGTCAATGGCACTGTACGGTGCACCGGTGTGGGCGGAGGCTCTGACCGCCCAGAATAGGGCGCGCGTCTGGCGCCCTCAGAGGGTTAGAGAGCGGTTAGAGCCATACGCGGATACCGCACCGTGTTAACAGAGGCGGCGTGCGCGTTGGCCGGGACTCCCCCGTGGGATTTGGAGGTGGAAGTGCTCGCCGAAGTATATCGGCGAACGGCTGAGTTCCGGGCGGGAAGCGGCAGTCGGCCCCCGCCCGAAGAGGTACGCGAATGGCGTGAGGCCGCTCGCCAAGCCACCATGGCTCGTTGGTCGTCCCGGCTGGAGGCTCCACGTGCTGACTTTGCCGCCGTGGAGGCGCTCCAGCCGGTCATCGTCGAGTGGGCAGGGCGGCAGCACGGGACCCTTTCCTTCCGACTGACGCAGGTTCTTTCCGGGCACGGCTGCTTCGGGAAGTACCTGCACTCGGTCGCTAGGAGGGAATTGAGTCCCGCCTGTCACCACTGCGACTGCAGTGAGGACTCGGCTCAGCACACGCTGGCGGTTTGCCCCAGTTGGGCGACGCAGCGTCGGGCCCTCACTGCAGTCATCGGAGTGGATCTGTCGCTACCGGCTGTCATTCGCTCCATGGCCGGTAGCGACAGGAATTTTACCGCGGTCGCAACCTTCTGTGAGGAAGTCATCTCGCAGAAGGAGGCGGCGGAAAGGGTCCGGGAGGACGACCTCCACTCGGACCTAATTCGCCGCCGGCGAACCGGGTGGCGGAGGCGCGCTTACCAGCGCCTCATGCCGCCCTGAGTGTGGCCGCGGGTGAACGGGACGGGTTTTCCCCTTCACCCGCTATAGTAGCCCCCCGCGAGGAGGCGGCGTCCGCGTGTGCCTGGACGTCGCCTAAATGAGGTTGACCGGTACCGAGTTGACCTCGATAGAGGCGCCAGGGGGTGGACCACGACGGGGCCCATGAAGGTGGTGCCCGCGCTTTTGCGGGCAAGCGCTAGGAGGGTTCCGGATGTCTTAATAAAAGCTGTTCCCGGATCCCTCCTATTTAAGGCGCAGTACGGCACACCGTGTGGTTTTAGTCGGTTCGATTCCGACACACCGCCCCATCGTAAACCCCGGTGGGGTGACGGCCCGAGGGGGTTTCCACACGCACAAAAAAAAAAAAAAAGGAGAGGAGGGGAGATGGAGAGGTAGGGGGAAAGATAGAGAGAGGGAAGGGTTAGGGCCACCGGTAACCTCACTCGCTTGGCGAAGTACAACGAAGCATTGCTTCACTGTCGGTTTTCTGTGAGGCCATGATATCACTCCTTTCGAGCCGGCCCATACGTGCCGAAGCATGGCTCTCCCACTGTTAAACTTTAAATATGTCAGTTAAGTTAATTAAGTACTTTGAATTAAGAAAATGAATGGTTGGTGTTTTGTTATTTTTATAGGCCGTCAATAGACTACAGCGCTCCATCCATCTTCTTTCAGTCATAGACCCCATCCCCACAAAAAGTTAGTTATTTTTTATTTGACTACCAAAATATTCATTAGAAATAATTAATATGGCAAAACAACGTGTGCCGGGTCAGCTAGTTACCTATAATTATGTATACTTATTACATTTATACTTCTTGCTTACATTAGTTACTTTATAAAGATATATTATGTCAAACTTAATCACTATTCACTTGCACGTGCACTTACCCAGCCTTTGAGCTAGGAAGGAGGTCAAAACCTACCAAATAATTTCTCCTCCATAAAAGTGGGAGTCGAACCCGTGATCACTGACGTTGTAATCGAATGTACGCCCGCCGCGCTACATAGCCAATATTGAGCAATTTAATATTTAAAAAAAATATGTGTATAATATGTATGTATTACTGGTATTACTGTTATTTTGCATAAATGTACATACGATAAATTCATACTTATTGTCAAAGATTGTTTATTCTTCTAAATGAACCTGAACCATACAACACAAGGCTCACGCATGCTTTCGCGCTGATATAAGCCACGTTATCGCATTACCGGCATGGCATGTATCTGTATCACCGCGTAGGTATCATACTTCAATCATTTTTAATATGTTTTGGTTGCAAAAACTTCCGTGAGTATGAGTATTCACAGTTTTTATAAAGAAACTTGATAAACTATAGGGCGTGAAACTACTTCTCGAGACACACGTATCTAAAGTGGACCTACTCGACTTGGCTATAGAAACTAAGTTTTTTTAACGATTTAAATCTTTGGAAGCCTTTTATTCTCTAGCTTACATCCTTCCGAATTTTTAGGGAGCGCTATAAACACGGGGTCTTCGTTGCAGCTAGTTTGTAAAATAGGTAATTAGCTTTGTTAAATCCATTTTTTTTAATAAATTTAACTATTATGGAAACAAATGATGATGAAATGAAAAGTGTGTTTGACATACAATCCTAGATTATAAGTTTTATAACGTAGCACAAACCTGGTGAAAGTCATGATGTCATGTCATGATGTTAATACAATGTGATATGTATAACCTACTTAGAAAGCCAAGAGAATATCTTCTCTCTCTCTCTTGTCAGCTTGAATAAAAAGGTTCGACCAAGGTTAAGCCCCTTTAGCCCTTACAACGATTGTAACGACTGTCAATTACTAAAATTACCGCTCGCCTAGCATTTACGAACGAAGCTATTTAGCGGTCGGTTCAAGGCCGTACGACAGGTGTTCTTTGACTCTGACATGAAAAATTATTGCGTGTAGATATTCCATTCACGGTGCGACGATGTTGTTATTTTTATGTCTTATGACAAGGTTACTCCTAAGCGTCTATGGTAATAATATTAGATTTATGGGCTGTATACGTGTATATCTATAGGTATATTTTGTTAAATCGTAGGAAAGTTAAACACTATAATTTGTATTAAATTTTTATCTAAAACTTATTTTAAAATAGAAATGCCATAAAAAATGGTAGACAAGAGGATGGTAATCAGGACGTTCACTCTTGCTCGTCTTTATTTGAAAAATATACCTATCGGACGTCGTATTATGACAATGAACCAATTAATGTTTAATTATCCTTTTCTTGGACTTGATCAGAGAAATCGTAGAGGAGATAGATTAGTACAGTTTTGTAAAGAAAATGATCTTATTGTTGCGATTACTATGTTTGACTTACCGAAAAGGAGGCTCTATACGACCTACTACTACTGCTATTGTATATGTCGGGTCGTTCGGTTCCCTTCAATATGTTTGATCTGTACGATGGCTGGCGTGTGCGTCATGCTCGTGAACAGGTGCCGTTGGTCGGAGCTAGTCACCTCTTAAAAAAGGAAACCTTCCAATATTTAGTAGGAAAAATAGAAGGAAAGAAAAGACAAGAAGCCTAGAAAGAGTTTTATACATCAATAAGTGAAGAACGTGGGAGTCGAGAATTATGAAGAGGTTAAACAGATCGCACTGAGGATAGGGAGGAGTGGTGATTACTCCACCGACAAGAGCGTAAGCTATTAAAGATGAGATTCTTGAGAATCTTATTAGGCCGGCAACGCACTTGTGACTCTTGAGTTGCAGGTGTCCATGGCTAGTCACTTATCATCAGGTGACCCTGCAGGTGTCTGCTCGTTTACCCTCTATGATAAAAAAAAAATCTGAATTGATAGGTTTTACCTAATATATTTTGAAATACAAGGGATATCTGATTATTTCAAACATCGTTAGTATTTGTGCTTACTGTGCACTAATGATTAAACCTGGATTCCCTTTAATTGGAAACCTCTTAAAACTCCTTTTTTACTAAGATAAAAACAAATAAAAATAGAAAAACGTGTGCGTCTCCGGCCGCGCGACAGAAGTGATAACTTAAACACCAGACAGACTGGCGCCGTAACGCGTTACGTAACGAAGCGGTTTACCCTCCCTTAAGAAGTTATCACTTCAAAAAAAAGTAGGTATAATTTACGTAAGTCTATGCTTAAAAGAAAAAACCTTGATACCTCTACGTTCTGATTTTAAATATATTTACAAACTTTTTAATGTAAACGATCTAATGAATGCAGTACAAGATCACTAGCCTCTCCTAGTTGTTACTCCAGAGAAAAACGTAAGGTATTTGAGCGTAATTTAATACCGGTCGTATGCTTGACTCATGCCAAAGCAATGAAACGAGCTTAAAGATATTGATTAAGTTGAACTTGTGCCTCAGATTTGAGAAACATTCCTTAGTCCGTTGCACAAAACTTGATACGATATTGTATGAGCTGAGTTTAGAGATATTATTTTCATGCTGATATAGGGATATAGTTACAAAATGCAGAGGTAGCTTATGTTTATAATTAATAAGCTGTTGCACGTGACTTCCTTCGCGTGGAAATTTTAGTGAAATATATCCAAATTAATTAATTTTTCGTTCCGGAAGAACCTTCTACAAAGTATGATAAAACATA
Source organism: Callimorpha dominula (assembly GCA_949752705.1). Lineage (NCBI taxonomy): Eukaryota > Metazoa > Arthropoda > Insecta > Lepidoptera > Erebidae > Callimorpha > Callimorpha dominula. The sequence goes on along the minus strand of OX457006.1, from coordinate 21,090,179 downwards.
AAAAAAAAGATGAATGAAATCGGTTCGTGAAGTCGTTCTCAAGGTATGGCGTGAAGGCCTGCCATCACTTAAATTACCGACGATGGACAAAAACTTCAGCAACCTGGATACGTGTGAAATCGCATTTTTTTCCCGGACACATTTTAATAATTCGCAAATAACACAATTACTTATTACAAGTCACAGGTACAATTTTCACTATTTCCATTCAATTCTCACTCGTACCTCGTACTTGTCCACTCGCAATACCGCTCAACTAGAACTCCAATAATCCCATGCCACTGCCTTGTAGGTATACTCTTAACGTTATTTTATAAAGATTTCCTGACATTTCCCGAAAACTCGAAACCTCTCTGGAATCTTCTAATACATCGTGACATTCTATAAATAGACTATTAGTTCCCTTTATTGTCAACAGATAGCGTGTGTCTCAATTTAGGTTATCGTAACCCTCTATGATCCTCTATTGCCTCGTCAATTTAGATTTCCGTAATAGTATTTTACACCAATCGATTTAATTACATTTTTGAATGCGAACGTGAGTTTGCTTGTTTATGGTGTAATAAACCATGAAATCTTGCATACCTACCTGGCTGTCAGGAGTACAGAAAAGAGCATATAGTCTAAAGTCTAATAAAAGGACTTTTTTTGCTTTTTAAAAAGACAACTCCCGCATTAGGCATATTTCTGTGTCGCGGGGGGCTTCACAAACATTCAAATAACAGACACAAAGAACACCCAGAGTCGGGACAAATATTTGTGGATCACACAAATTTTTGCCCGTGTGGGAATTGAACCCACAACACGGAGCGGCGTAGTGGCAAGGTGACCACTTAAACCATTGCGCCATCCGTGCAGTCAATTGTTCCCGAGGGATACCAAAATTGAATGACATAATCTGGAATAATACGAGCGAAGCCGGCTACACAGGCTGATAAACGAAAGCAGTTAGGTACCTGCCTGACTGATTGTTTAATTAGGAATTGTAATTTCTCACGACTACGCTGCGTTTATATCAATATACGCACGCGTAGATAGGTGAACGCTATTTATGTTCCTACTATTTTGCATTTCGAGCTTTGCAGGTCGCGGATAGCATAATTATTAGGTAGGTACGTCCCGGACCCGGCTGTTCTAACTTGCAATACGCTAGTTGACTGACAAACCAAATCATTTCTCTTTATTAAATTATAAACTTGAAATAACAACCTGAGACTATAATTTTTAGGACTATATTTTTGCGTACCCAAAGGGACCCTATTACTAAGCCTACTCCGCTGTCCGTCCGTCTGTCTGTCAGCGGGCTACATGTCATGATCTATAACAGGTAGGAAAATTAAAGAGGGCTCCCCTACTCTACCCTTCATGCACAAGTCCGACTCACACTTGGCCGGTTTTTTTGCTATCGTAGACTATTTACAACAACTGGTACTGGTGACATAAAAAACATAATAATAATACATAACGGAACATAATATAAAACATAAAAAATAAAAATTGTCTAATTTCATGAGGTTTTTCTTAACCATAGACAATCTTATTCTTTTAACTGCTATCAAGTCAAGTCACCGTTAATATCCGTTTTTCTACATTGTAAAGGTCAACTGAGTTATTTGATCGTCTGACTCTCGGGTGAGATGCTGTTTATGACTCACACTAAACCTTCATGTCTTGCGGTACAATAATACATAATGTTTTGTATAAGTAGGTAACATATCAAAATACACCTACGTATTAAATGTACGTACGAAAAATGGCGAGAGTGGGATTTATAGACTTGGTTCAAACTAAAATAGTCATAAACTATGTACTTCATTACTAAAATTCTGTTTTTATGTAGAAGCAAATTTTTAGTGGGGTTTGTGACAAGTCATAAAATGTACCTATTGGTATCCTGTATAAAATTTCTCTGACCTAATAAAGAGTATAGCAATATACATAATGATCTTACTGAAAAAGATATGAGACAGTTTCCTATCTTATAATTTCTGAAAATTATTCACACAACTACACAGAACAATACCTATCAGTGGCAGAAAAAGGTCACTACAGATTATAGATACACTGTAACCCTTGCAAAGTGTTGCGTGACCTGTAAAAAAACGTAACAATAACTCTGTAAAAATCTATAAAACTTAGATGGGACAATCAACGGTACCTACTCATAATTGAATTCGCCCGTTTTACGGGTCAGGGACGAAAATGATGACTGTAACTTTAAAACAATAGGGTTTCTCCGACATTTTTAAAATGGGTGTGATGCATTAGTGCTAGTACACGATCTAGGACATATAATTTAAATGTTCTTTTATGTAACCCTGTTTGGGCATGCGCTGCAATGCGTTGAGCATGCCGATATATAAATGGCGTCCCAGTTTAGGTGTTTGGTCAACATGAATAGTACAGGTTGTAGCCACGCGCTTAAGTTGAGAAGTAATTTTTTTTACAATATTTTTATTTCAACTGTTCGTTAAACTGTTCTTCATTGTTCGATCAAAATTTTTTGTTGTTGTTCGTTCTTAGTTTTTTTTTTAATAATAAAAGTGAAAAACGAATAATCAAAAAAAATATATATCTATTAAGCTATTAAGGATGGTTTGCAATTAACACTTTGAGCCGCCGACACGCGGATATTGTTAGGAAGTAAAAGTTAGCCTTGGCCTAAGTGTTAGATTCAAAAACGTATTAACAAGTATTTATTTGTGTTATTTAACACAAAATGTAGGTGTTGCCAGCCAAAGAGCCAGGGGAGGGAGGGCAAGTTGATACATAGTGAATGGGTAAAGTATGAATTGTAGGTTCAATCATGAGCACATGATATAAAAAAAATGCACTTTAATGGCAAACGGAATAATTTTGGATATTAAGAACAAAAATGGCAACTAACAACAACAAGAATGGCACTATACTTTTATACTTTTTTTTTGTGTGGAAACCCCCTCGGGTCATAACCTCACCTGGACCGAACGGTAAGGTAACACAACGTTCCATCACGGGATATTATGGCCTTATTATCCTAAAATGGAAATCCCTGTAAACCCCGGTAGACTTGACCGCCTTTTGGACAAGGCGACCCCACTATGTTGTGTTCTGCCCCTCTAATTTAGGCCGGAGGCCGGAGATCGTTTTGCACTCTCCGGCATCTTGTGCGTCTGGCACCCGGACGTTGGCTCCCGGCCTATGCGACACAGGTACTTCAAGAAGCAGTCGTGTCCGGTAAGTACCTGCGTCATCCGGTAGGAGACAGCACGATGTCACCTCTCCAGCCAATCCTATATGACGGTCCTTACCGCCACAATAGTGGCGTATCTTGCGTTCGGTCGCTCAAGTCGTTCTTTCCACTGAGCCATGAGTAAGTACTTGGGCGAGCTGGAACCGTTGCGCCTCTATTTCAAGAGGGACAGGTCTCAGGTCCTGCTCCAGCGCCTCCCTGCGCGTAATGGAGAGAAGCTGGTTACTGGGGTGCCTCTGCATAGAGATGAGAAGTGTTCCATATGCGGCCGAACCTACGCCTTATAAAGTTGTAGGCGGTGGGCCGGAGAGAAATACTGTCTCTCTGTGATTTAAAATCATATTTATAATAAATATAAATTTTCAGATTTCTTAATACATTTTATATTAATGTTAAATTGCACTCACATTTACCGTTTACTTGTACGCAATGTAAGCACGCAATGGAGTTTCTTGCCTGTTCTTCTCCATCGGATCCACGTATTGGGAACAAGCCAATAACTTCACGACAGACTGATTGACTCCTAGTCTTAGTAATTAAAAAATACCTATCTATAATTGGTTTAATTGTAATTATTAATTTATCTATAAATGATTTTAACGAAACCAACACTCATAACCACCCACTATATCATAGAGATTAGCCCTGAAATAAAACACGTCCTGTTACAAAATCAAGGATGTTTATTCAGATACTATAATCATAAACTTACAATGACTGTAATAATTCAAATAATTTTCTGTTTCATGCGAAACAGTCGCCAAATCGCAGTATTTTATTGCTAGAAAGTTGCCAAAGAAATAGCAATGGCCACTATAAAATGGTTCTTTTTGCGTCATTACTAACTTACGTTACACTAGCATTGATTTATTTCTGAGAAATAGACAATTATCCGTGGCATTCTTATGCGATGTTTATAAAGATGACACATTTATACAGATGAACAATGCCTTTGTTTTAAAAGATGTGAAGCCATATTTTTAAAGGTTTGAAATACATACTTGATTAGATTTTGATAACGTTCCCGCCAAAAAATAAGACAACGTTCTAGGACAAAAATGACAGGACTAAACAGAACAGAAAAATGATAATTAATTAATAAAGTACAAGTTATTTTTTGAATATTTTTGAACATGACAAAGAAAGCCAAAATAGTTTTTAGTAATAGTTCCGAACACAGTTACTCTGTATCTTTTATGGATTCGGAATTCGCCGTGTTGTCGTGCTATAAAAACAAAACACTAGCGTTTGGTTGCACATTCCATCCAATCCAGTTATGCAAGTACCTAGTAGTCGATTATGTTTCGTGTTTTACAATGTAATCAAACCAGATGCGCTCAGATGCGAGTACCTACGGCGTTATTGTCCCCTTTAGGGCTTCACTTAACTTACGTAAAGCTAACAAACAAACAACTATGCTACCCGATACGTTTACTAAGCAAAGCGAATAACTGCCTATTCCCTCACAATGTCAGTCTACGCACACTAAAATAAACATTATAAAAGATTATAAATATTCGAGTTTGGTTCGGTTCCACTAAGGCACGTTCAAGGCCGTAGATTGCATTTAAAGCTTACCACTTAATACGTACTTATTGAGTAATTACTTATATACTTTACTTATGAGTTATGAACACGGCAGACTCTGCGAAGCGATGTCTTTTTATTCTACTACTTATCATATATTTAAATCATATAAAAGATGTATGAGATTACAACAAATTAAAATTGGCTTTTAATATCATTTGTTTCTTAATTATGTGCGCATATTACGATTCAGATTTTTCATAAAGACTACCCAACACTATGGACAAATAGAAAACAATGGGCAAGGCCTGTTTGTATGAAATATTTGGAACTAAAACATTTAGTAAATCGTTTACAAGCATTACTTTTCACCGATCAATGTCTGTCCATATGATTTTGATATTCTCATATCTTAATATTAAATATAAATTACAAATTAGTTGTGGTTCTATTAAGCTGACTTCAGAAGCCTTTATAATAAAGGCGACATTGACCGGAGACAAATTAGTCATAATAGAAAATTAAAAGTAATGGCGGCAATTTTAATTTTTTTTGTTTAATACCAACATACCGTTAACAGACATATTAATTTGTAATAAAATGTGGATATGCGACATATTTGTAGATTATAGACAAAGACAATGGCAAGGTTAATTACAGTATTACAAAATATAGTAATAATATAACTGGTAAAGTGTCTGGTTATTAGCAGATTTATTCAAAATAGTTAACTTGAAAACCCTGTTACTAATATAGGCAATTAGGCACACATAATCAAGAAAGGTTAAAAATAATAATATTTGTTTAAACTTAAGTAACTTCTAATAAGAACAATTCTCATTATTCAAGGTTTATGAAATACTGAATATTGTCAAAATACTGCCATTGAAAACTGCCTTTCTTGGGAGCAATAAAAAATAGAAACCAACAGAATATTAAGTATTGCATAAAAACCTTAATAATGGGGATGTGTGAACGACTTCCATTTCTGATAACGTCTTCTTGAAGAGCACTCATTAGACAGAGAAAGTTATTGTGAACGCAATTATAACTTCCTACCGTACCGACGTGAAAATGCTATTAGACGTAATAATTTTGCGTACACAAGAGATAATCATAGTAATCATAACGTTTAAAATTAATTTTGATACAACTTAATAGGCCGGTGTTACATATGGATCTTTGAGTGTAATATACTGTTTCACGAAATTGAGATTCGTTCCATTATAAAATGTATTTATATATAAAATTAGGTGTGTAGGTGGCCTCAATTAAAAAAAAACTTTAAATCAGCACCTAGTGGAGTACCACCTTTAAACAATAAATTGTTACAAAAAGGTTAACAATTAAAATCAGTCTTACAATTTTGCAAGTATTAAGTACAAGTTGGGCTCTTAGAATATAACAGTAATACAATAATAATAGAATTACTTTAACTTATTTTGTAATAGATCAAATCAAATCATATTTCACTTGTAATTCTAATCAGATGAGCAGGTGAGAAAAAACGCCATTGTTGCATTTATCAAACAGCGCGGCGTCTATATAACAATAGACTATCAGACGTCAGGAATCTTGAGTTTTCAGTTGCGAATACAACTCAAAATCACCGATTTACGTACGACGACATAAAAATAAAATAAACAAAAATAATATTCATTTCCTTAGTCATGTCCCCGATTTGCCAGCGTCTTAGTTAAATCATTATTCGTAAAAGAAACGTGCAGAAAAACCATAATTTTGAGTCGTCTCTTTTTCGATAATGAGCGGAGTATCTTTTTTCTCTTTCTTACAGGTGTAAAAAAAATATTTTAGTACAATAAAATAATATTTTTGTGCTCAAGATTCGTGACGGTTACTGTTCGGAACTAAAGTTTGTTTTAACGGAACATTTCAGTCTAGATCAACATTTTCACTAGTGTTAACTAATACCCCTGTACCCCTTCCTAACTTTGAAGATGATTCGGGCTTTGGTTGCAGTAAATCTTTATGATAATATTTGATAGTGGTCCCGTTCAAAAATGGTAATAGAGATGAATGAACCGGTATTGCTCTAGCAAATATATTTTACCGTTACTTAGATATTAACAACCCGAATCCACTAGGGGTGCATAAAATGTATACTAATATCGTAAATGTGAAAGGAACTGGACTCTCTGTCCGGTGAACTAATTTTGATAAATTTTGGTATAGATATAGACGGGACCTTGGAGATGAACATGGGTTACTTACTGTCGCGAATATAAAACGTTGAAGAAGGTGAAATAGGGAATGAAAGTTTGTATGGGAGAAATGCCACCACGTAATAAATAAACCTTGTAACTTTAGTTCCGATTGCCTACCCTATTGCTATTATGCCTTGGCATATATAAAAATATCTTAACATAAGTTGCTGTCATCTATCGGCCTAACATTTAGAGACATAACCTACAAATATTCATGGATTACACTTAAAACGACAATATAAAGTGGAATGTTTGTTTAAACATAACTTATTCTACACAAGGCACGCGTTGACCTTAGAATATACATATAATGGCTCATTGGTTTCTGCAGGTACTTCTGCAAGGGATCCTCTAGTATCATTTACTTTTTTTTTTATTGTATACAACCATTAAAAATAATTTATTATCAAAGTCATCCAAAATGTTATTTTGTTATATGTTTGATAGGCATTGATATCATCGTTAAAGTCTAATGTCATTAAAATGCATTTCTGACGCAATCCTTACATCTTTTGACGTTACAGTAAATCAGTGGCCTGCTGCTGATATGATCTTTAGAGGCCATTGTAAAAGTTTTGTTAGAATAAGTCATCATTATGTTCGTATGTGCTATCCATAGGAATGCTAAAAGGTTAATGATCCGGTTGTATTTTTCCTCAATTTACGGGTAGTTATTCCCTTTTCGCAAATAGTTACAGAAATTAATTATTAAAGAAATGCTCTCATTGGCTAGTTTCAATTACTCAAGTAGACAGGTACATTAGTTTTTTACTAAAATTACTCATAGTATAAAATCTTCGGAAATAAAGTCTAAAATTAACAAAATAAAGTTTACAATTCTATCTCCAGTGACTTATAGGTAATCGTTATGACTGACTCCCCGAACTATTCAACACACTTATACTCTATAAATACACCGAAGTCGGCTAGGTGAGAAGGTGACATGCGAACATGCCTAGATTAGAGAGCAACATCCTTAGGTCCTCAGTATTAAGGATGGTTTCATTTTTACCAACACTATTATGGAAGAATGGGAAGAAATGTAAACATATCAGATCTTTAACGACCTAAATAGTTATGATAATAAGCTGTTTACCAAGTTAATCTACTACCAGATATTTTAAGTTTACTTAAAGGAAAAAATTAAGTATTACGAGCAGGATTTCGATTATCTACAGGTTTGTTCCTAAACGTTATTTTCATCCGGGAAACTAGGATCGAGAAATTTTATAGCTCGTTATGCAAGCTATTCGAAAGGTTTCCATACTTAGGTATTTCTACGATCTATTATTTTAAGATATTTATCAAAAATAGTTAAAAAATATTGTGTCACATGTTTAGAAAATCATAATAATTTTCTTGCATTGTATTTATATACCCTTATATTCTATTGAATTGCAAAACGGTAAGGCACTCATTAAATACTTATGCAAATTTAATTTATAACATAACCCACAATAATGAATAATGATAAACCACTATTTACAAATGCGCGACGCGTTTGCGTTCGAAATACCTATATAAGTACTTTGGTTATAGATAGGTATACAACCAGTCTATATATGATCATACTGATTGGTTCGTCAACCATAATCTTTATACCGGAAGCGAGACATTATACAGTAGGTTACTAAATAAAACCGACAAAATAACTATGTTTTAATGGCCGCCTAATGTGGCATTAACACTGGATGATGTAGAAATACTTTCTCTATATATGCATGTTAGAAAAGTGAATGATACTTCAGGGTTGGGTAGTAGCTAACGCTTTTGATATCAGGGTAGGATAGGTGTCAATAGCTCAATGGGATCAAAAGACCTATCTCTAGTCAAGTGGCCCTAATAATCCTATAGTCTAAGAGTGTTGGGGTATTGGATCATTATAAAAATATTGTAGGCAATTAACATAATTGGCATTGATAAGGCCTTATTGAAAAAAAAATTGGGCTACTGACACTACAATCCTATATCAGACGTCGTGTAAATCGGCTCACTACCCTTAGAATGTAAGAATAAATAATTAGTTAATTACTAAGGCTACGAAATTTAAAAAAACATGCCAACTGGCAACTACTAAAAAAAACTTCAGTGCAAATTGTATTTAGAACACTTCACTAAAACCTTATTGAGCAGGAATGTGCACTATGCATCAAAATGTCAATACAAGTTATCCATAATATAAACATTATTCATTTTAAAATAATAAGACAATCTGGATAACCATTGTTCACATGGTGGTGAATAGATATGAAACCTTTGAATTTACATAATGTTCTGTTAGACTGTTAAACAATGATTATTATAATACCATTGGTCTAATTTTAAAAAGGAATCTAATGTCATATTGATGATTCTTTTTTTTTAAATGTACTGACTGTGGTGATTTGGTGATAATGTTTCATAAAACTTGGTAAAATAAACAAGAATTTTGTACTATTTTAATACATATTAAATAAGATTAATTGACACCATCAACTGTATTGTTTCTGAGATGACATTAAGCTTACTTTGACTAGGTCGAGAAGTTTAAACAATATTAGTTGTATGAAAACTATGCAATGTCTATTGATAATATGAATTTTAATCTAATTTACGAATTTTAATTTTTAAATTTAATTATGTGATATTTAATCTAGTTAAATAGGATCGGGATGGATACCAATATCTATTAAAATACTAATAAAATGTTTTTTTTAAATACCAATAGTCTCAAACTTAAATTTATTGCAAAAATTCTTAAACGGTCTCATCTTTTTCAAATAATGGTTAGTTATGTTACCTTTTAAACTTTTGCATTCTATTAATTATTTTGGCAACCTGTGACAATGGCCAGCACAACCTATTGATAGTGTTCATTCCCGTTCAAACAATTATATATAACGGTTAGCTAGTAAAAATATTGCATTATGTTACCTATTCAAGACCATATGTAAGATCAGTTATATTTTTATGTAGATTAGATTATCTTTTAAGAATAATTAAATCTTCAGCCTACCACCACCGCCACCGGTATAACTTAGTATAAAAACAGTTATTTACCACTAATCTTTGAAATACAACACTTACTTCAGCACTAGTCCACACAACACTCACTGTATCTTGCATCCTCTACGTTTCTTATTCAAATCAGCTTGCTTACTCTTCTTTTTAGCCAGTCCTTCTGCAGTTATATCTGATATTACAGACAGTCTTTTACTATTATCATTTCGGTCTTGGCCCAAATGTGGAGGACTGACATCGGGTGGGTACGTAGAACTGTATAAATTGTTGTTCTCGCTATAACTGTGAGGTATGTTTACAGACGGAATATTGTCAGGCAATGGGTTATCTGTGGGGTAGTGCGAAGCTGGCCTGATGCTAACAGGATCGGGAAAGCGAGGTTTTTTGCTTGTAGATGGAGGTGGAGGAGGATGCCTATGTTGTATCGGAGTAGGATTGTATGGCATTCTCTTCTCATCATATGATACTGAATGATTGTGAGACATATTGTTACTAGAAGTACCAGCTTCAGATTGGTCAGCATAATACTGGTTTGACATTTCCAATGACTGAAGAGCACTGGCCTTGGATTGGATAGACTCTTTCTCAAATGGTTCAACATAATTCAGGTCAGAGTCTACAGATTTGCAAAGCCTTAGTCGATTCTCATGTATTATGTCACGAGGATTACTATATGCATCGCAAAGGGTAGCTTGTGGAGTGGGTAGTGGTTCATTTTCATGAGGCAACATCTGCTGTTGTTGCTGTGTTGCCATTCTCTGCTGCTTTTTTAACAGAGCTTTTTGCCTTGCTTTTTCTTTAGCCCTTTGTAATTTTTTATACTCTCTTTCTTGTAGCAATCTAGCTAATTCACCATCCTGAGCTTCTACTGCACATCTCATGTCAGCTAACAGAGCATCTTGATTATTATCTTTACTACTCAATTCCCTTGCAAGTCGTGCATCTTTCTCTTCTTGCTCTATCCGCTGCCTCATTTCTTCTAACTCATCAGGTGAGAGACCCAGTTCTTCCGGGTTGAGAACATCAGTAGGGGGTGGTGGAGGCACAAGTTGCAGAGATGGTAGCGGCGCGGGTGGCGCAGCACGAGATGAACTTGGTTGTTGCAGCATATCACTGCTTCGCTGGCGTCGCTGTCGCCTTAAATTTATCTCTGCCATTTCCCGGGCTATTTCAGCATCAATTTCGGCTTGTCGACGACGTGTTAGCTCCCGCAAGTGGATCTCATGTTCAATATCTCTTTGTTCGTTTAACGCGATCGGAAAGTCTTCGCGAATCTGTTGATTGCGGTATCTGTTTTCGCAAAGATGTGAGGATATCTCACGATCTTGTAGGCGGTTAGCAAGAGCACCGTCAGTGCGAACTACCCACTGTTCGCGAAGATCCGTCACGTGCCCGAACTTGGGCATCGTGTCGCTCGTCTGGAACCCCGCCATCGCTGGTGCGCGACGGTAGAAAGTGTCAGAACTTTCCTAAATAGAGTCACCTAAATCCGTAAACACAAAATTAATTACGTTTGTGTAACGCAATACCAGTTTATTATCGGTTACCAGGACACGAATGGCATGGTGACGGCACCTGTCTCAGAACACGGTCCACAACACGATTACACACACACGGCATAAACCTTTCTCGACAACTTTCATTACATTCCGTGAGAATCCTCAATGAACTTTTCACGTTTCCCCTGTGAATTCTGGGCGAACAATAGGTAACAATGTTTGATAATCTACATAATTAATTGCGTTAGGTGTTCTTCACTCATTCATCCCTCCTCCACAATCCACAACAAATATACTGCATCATTGTATTGTGTATTCGAATGTAAAAATTAAAATGACAAAATGTGTTTGCATGACAGCACTGACAGCTAAATTTGAAGCTAGTGCTTGCATGCATCATAGACAAAGTTAATCGATGGATTTAAGTTTATTTTCAAGAATTCAACGAAGTATCCATCATTTCAATAACATCGATTAGATCCCAGAGGCATTTTAGCGAAACTAAGTGCTGAGTGAAGAGGTTAATGTTTACTTCGACATAAATATGTGATATGGTCTTACTTTATTTTTATTTATTCTGTTTACAATGGTATACCTGTAAAATGATTGTATGTACCGGAGTACCTAAGCTTAAACATCTCTCTGGGTCTCTCTCACACACACAGAATTTTTGAAGTGAAAACTTCTTTAGACACGTTTGTACACTTTTGCTATGGGGAAAAAGCACTGAACTCGTGACCGTCACGCTAATAATACATATATAGATCCACTAGAGTGCGCTAATCAAAACATAGAATTCTGTCAGCTCCTTATTAATTAATGTCACGAACCTGCCAATGTGACGTTTTAACTAAAAGCAATAGTAATTATTGCTCTGATCGTTTTAAGTTCGTCGTTTCGTTTAGGTGTTCACTTCTGTCGGCAGTCCCATGACTGCCTACTTTTTTTTACTACCTATACTAGTCTAGACTAATATGGGTACAAAAGGTGAAGAGTTTTTTTGTTTGTTTGTTGTTGAATAGCTGAATAGCATAGGCTATCTAGCATTAGGTTACACTTCTCAGATAGCATTAAATATTGTTTTTTAAGTTTATTAAGTCTGAAGAAAAAGACTCCTGAACTGCTTTATCCGCGTCCGCTAGCGTAATGGTTAGTGATACGTAGATTAAAAAAAAAGAAAGCGATATCGTATACCTACCTACCCTATCTTTTATACAATAAGCCACACTAAGGTATTTTGTGACAAAAAAATTTTGAGAATTAAAAAGTGATTTATGAACATTTGTGTCAGCTGTTAGGGTAACTAACCCGATGAGACCCTTGGGATCCCGACCTTGGGAACCGATGAGACCTTTGAGCGGGGGTGGGTTTGTTCCAAAACGTCTCGATCGCCTGGGAACAGATCCAGTTCTGTCCGGAGGATGTGCACGGCGAATGGCCATGGGAGCGAGCGCAGGTCGTGTAGATCCCCATGTCAAGTCTGGAGAGTTTTCTTTCGTGAGGTGGCCGCCTGCCGATCTGGTTACCTATGAAACAGAGTTAACCGAAACATTCAGTCGCAATTCCATCCCTTACTTACCTCACCCATCCTACTTTTCCTTCCCAAAAACCTAGTAGTAGTATGTGGTTGATACTTGGGGACTCATCTTCAACTACGACTGATGGTTAGGGGGAGGGCTGGACAAACAACCGCATGTTTGTGCCGTATGCGGGGACCCATATGGGGGGATGAAGGTGTTCTGGTAGTTGAGCTGAATGTCAACACATTGCTTTGGTCCGGATTTCTCCTGACACGGGAGGCTGGAGGCTAATTACCTTCGGTTAATCGGCTAGGACGACCCGTCAGAGGGCCGTCAGGCGAGAACTCTATCCTGGTGGAGGCAGACAACGAGCGGGATGACTTTGTCTTCCTGCCTAGTTCGGCCTGTTCTCTGTTAGGAGCTCTATATCTCTGTTACTTCTGGCGTCTGCGTGCCTTCTGCCGCGATGTCCCCACTTGAGGGCTCCAAGGAGAGTGAAAGAACAGAGAGACGAACAAATCTTTTATAAACTCATGGATTCCAACAATAAAAACACTTTTTCCTTCCAGGCAACCTACACAAGCTGCACCCTGGGTGAACAACCTAGGTGGCGCACCGCGTAACCAAGCAACAGCTCCACGGGTGAATAACCCGAGTGCAGCATCGTCCACTCATTAGGTCTATTTATGAAAAAAATTAAGTAAAATCTTACAAGATTTTTTTATGATTTTGTTTTTTGTGCCTTCTATTGAATTTTGAGGTACATTAGGAACACAGGCGTCGTCGCAATGAGTTTTTGTTTCGTAATACATGCTTTTGTCCTAAAACAAATTATGTAGGTAAAAAAGTTGTAGGAAAAGTGGGAAAATAGTGTTGGTAAATGTTGTTTTACTTAGAAGGTATCTTATAGACAAATAAATCGCTCACCGAATTTCATGACACTGATTCAGTACATTTTAATTTTGAAGTTTTGTAATTTTTACAACGCCACTGCCTTTTTTCTATCGAACATGCTTATGGCCATTGCATTGCACTAAACTGCAACGTCAATATGGCAGATATTTTAATTTATTACTCATACTTGCTCATATCAAAAAGACCAATGTAGGTTGAAAAGCAAAGAAAACATTCGTTTATCCATTATTATGAATTCACTGAGAAGGTAAGTTCTCAGTGAATCTACAACTTTAAAATTGTAAGAAGGTAAGTTCTCAGTGAATCTACAATTTTAAAATTGTAAGTACCTACCTACACACATCTTGAAATCAGGATCCAATGAGACCGGTTTTTTTTGTGCGTTTGGAAACCTCTTCGGGCCGTCATCCGTACTGCGTCTTAACTAGGAGGGATCCGTGACCTAACCTTTTCTGTCCCAGTCTCGCTATTAATAATGTTTAAAATAGATATTATGAATTTTTATGTTTCTGAAACTGAAGAAATGTGGTCAACCTTGTCAACCATACAAAATTTTGAACTATTTCACCTCCTTTAAGTTTTATTTTCGAGACAAAAAGAAGTCTATGTCCTTCTCCAAGATCCCCTCTAGTTCACCAAAATTCATCAAATTGATTCAGCGTGACAACGGACATACAGTTGAGTACTTTCGCATTCATAATATTAAATTCATATTTTTTGTATGTATATACAGTAGATATAAGCTTGTAAAAGGTTTGTATTGTGCAGTTTATATAAACCACAGGGATGCTTAATATCTATGCTTGTTTTAATATGTTAAAATCAAAACGAAAATTGAGCTTGTTTAATATTATACGATCAAATTTAAAACACTGGGTGACTATTAAAATAAATAAAAGTTCCCGATCGTACTTTAAACAGTTTATGAAAACATTTATAAAGATTATTCCAATGTTTGCTGAGTTCCTGTAAGCGCAGTACCATCAAGAACATGAATACGACCGCTTCTTTTATTAATCTCTTCACTTTTATGCAATCTCACGTAATAAACCTATTTTACATAATCGTCTTTTGCAAGGCTGCGTCTTCTCACAGAACTGCGTGGACACTTGAACTCATTCTCGTCACTACAGCCGGTATCTAATGTTGACAGACATTTACGTTTGAAAAAAAAGAAATACATCTTGTGATTAATATTTACGACTGTTTTACAACTGATAACTCGCCTATTTTTCGCGCAAATTCACCAAGGCCTTTCTTGTTTGCCGTGATGAAAAATAGCTCCTCAGACACCCTATGTAGCCAGTTTCCGAGACGTGGAAATCTATTGAAAAGAAAAATATATTATCTCTATGAGACAAACGAAAAATATATTTAAGAACAGCTATGTACGTAACCCACTTTTGTTTATCGATAGGTACAAGGATATCCAATGTGCTGATTGTGGAGGCAAACACGATGTCACTCAATGTAACGCAGCTGCCACCAAACCAGTCGCATCCAGCTAACATAGCATTCAAGTCAGCGTAGGCGGCTTCTATATCCATGATTTGTTGAGGCATCACAAAATGACAGTTTTCATATAAAATTGGGTACTAAAAACAAAAAAAAAACCTAATCTTAATCTAAATCCAAAACGAGGTACATTCGATCGAAGATCGAAGCTAGGTAGTTTAAGAATGTTACGGAGGTGAATTTACCGGAACCGGAATCGGAATCGGCATCGCAAGCGAAATCAGAGCCGTCGCACTACTTAGTAATCTGTGCTGTCGCGCGTCTCCATCGTAAAGGGTAAACGTAATAAAATAATAAAAACATAACCATAACACACTAATTCACATTCTGATTATAGAGACTGATTACTGTGTTATGGTCATGTTTTCATAATTTTATTACGTTTACCCTTCGGCGACGGCTCTGATTTCACAGACTATTCCGATTCGGATTCCAATTCCGATAAGTGAAAGTTAAAAACTCCCATTACAACTCCAGTTCCGAAAAACTCACCTCTGTTACATCCCTAATAAATATATTTAATGGATTAAATAAATTGTATAAAAATATAGTAAATATTGTAAAAACTCTAAATTAAAATTGCTCCATCTTTGAAAGTTGCCGGACCTAAGATAAGGATAATTAGTAGGTATACCACTAACATCAAATTACAGTAGTATCGCGCAAAATCCACAGATGGCGTAAATAAGATAATTGATTTATCTTATTTACGCCATCTCGCGGTCAGCAATTTTCGTTGCGCTAACCCTTTTTTCCGTCTCGCCGCCGCTGAGCGTCTAAAGTGTAACGTGCAATAAGGAACTTCGTTCCATAAACCGTTGATATCAATTCTCACATTATATAATAAACTATCCGTACCCCGCAATTTCCTCTTACGGATCGTAACGTGAGGCCAAATAGTCTTCTCAATATCCTTCTTCAGCAATAAACGGAGAAGCTTTAAATCAAAGTGTTACTCACAGCAGCAGCACGAAATCTTGGATATAGAATATTGCTATTGTAATGCAAGTGTTGATCAATTAATGACCGACCTCCCGGATCCTGTGGCAGAAGTTTACTTGAGTTGCAGTATCGTCCTGCTAGATATGTGCAAATTGCATGGCTGGAAACAAAATTGAATTTTAAATGTACACAGATATGAAATAAATCCATTTAATACGCTCTAATCCGGAGAGTACTATTTAGTTCTGTGATCCAACATCAAATAAGTAGGTACTAAACAGTGACTGTGAGGAAGAACGTTCACATTTATTTGTCTGTTAGCCATGGTTGGTTTGTGCTATTGTTTCGAGCCTGGCGTTAGTTGCCAGCTGATATCGATAGCTTCATCAGCCGTGAGTTTGTGTGCCCAATTTCTTGTCACAAGGCTCAACCTGTCTGTGGCACAACCACGGGTGCGACAAAGGCAGATATGATATTATGTTATCCATTTTTTTTTATAATTTTAGATTTGAAAAAGCAAATTATTTTTGCGGTGACTCTGGTGTTGATCTATAATTTTAAATTCTAATAATATTTTTTTTTAATTAATTTTATGCTTTATTCTCTCTCCTAAGTTCTCATGTTTAATTTCCTCTATCTCCCGTAAGGTAAAAAGGGATTTCTATGGAGCAAGAGACCTACTAACTTAATTTTGCGATAAAAGCAATTATAAATAACTCTTGGGTGCAACTCAGAAAAAAAACCTATCCTCTATTGAGCCTAATGTGGCTGATCATGAAACAACAAACAATCCAAGTATCAAATCCAACCTATTATGTTAATCATAATGTTTATCTGTTTGTTTACACAACAAAAAATTTGCTAAAAGACAGAGGCATAGATTTAAGTTACTAAACAACGAAAAATGCTTGTTTGGCAACTGTTCAATAAATTACTTAAGAACTTACGTATTTTTTAATTACTCAAACTTAACAGAGTAAATTAGCCTAAAAGAAATTCTTGATATTGTAGAATATTTTTTACCAGTATTATTAAAATGTTAATAGTAGATACGTACCTATCAGCCAGTACCAATTCTCTATCCTTAAACACCGGTAGAGTTAGCAATGGATTTAGCTGCAGAAGAAAAGCACTTATGACATCACCATATAGATTGAAATAAGAAGTACTTATAGGTATATAGTGTCATATTTTTAAAAACATCTTAATAATTCCTATTTGCGGGAGACTTTACTAAAGTTTAATGTAACAAAAGTTAATATATCTATAATTTTTAATTATAATAATTATTTATTAAATCGACGATTTCGAATAATTGATGGTCGATTTTATGAAATAAAGTTTTTTTTTTTTTTTATTTGAATTTGAATAACTAAATTATCTTGCTGGGTGGCCTTTTGAGGTCGCACACCTTGTATGTATGGGAACAGATAATAAATACTCGTTTTAGAAGCTATGGAATAAGAGCTCGATCTAAAAAGACCGATTAAATGTAGGTACATAATTATGCGTATAGTACGCATGTCATGCAGCTAATAAAATGATATTTCTGGAATGTGCTGAAAATGGCAAGGTATGGTAAGTTTGTCGCAATACCTACAAATCTTGACTTAAATGATGAATTTTAAACGAGTAGATTCTAGAGTCAGACATTACCTTCGCCTTAAATTTGACGCCATCGCCATCATGACTTCGAGGGGAAGCGCAATTCATGGAAAAACAAACTGAACAAAGAAAGTAGAGCTTTGAAGGGACTTACTGCAGCTATATCAGGTCCTCTGTGCTCACCCTTATCCATATTTACATCCACTTCTGTGATACTGAGGTTCATGCTATCAAGTGCCATCATTACGGCTCTGCACGCAGGGCTGCGATCTGATTTCCATAATGTACAGTGTCTGCCACAAAGACGAAATGTATATATATATAGGTATACGTTTATTTTGTACGAATAACCCGCGGGCGCAGTCTATTGTCGACTATAGCACAGAATACATAATAGTACCAGTATAGGAAGTCATAGCAGCCACGAGCGATTAACTCAAGTGAGATGCACGCAATCTGTTGATAATACACGAAA
The DNA here is from genome assembly GCA_949752705.1 of Callimorpha dominula. Classification (NCBI taxonomy): domain Eukaryota; kingdom Metazoa; phylum Arthropoda; class Insecta; order Lepidoptera; family Erebidae; genus Callimorpha; species Callimorpha dominula. The sequence continues at coordinate 21,071,724 of OX457006.1, read as the reverse complement.
CTAGTCTATAAATAGAATGTGCCACGATGTATTGGAATATTCTAGGATAGTTTCGAGTTTTCAGGAGATGTCGCGATCTGTCCGTGTGGTAACGTTTGGGTATATAAGACGAATGCATGGCGGTATGAGAGAGAGAATTCTAGTTGAGCAACAAGCTAGTAAAGTGCGAACTGCAATTTAGAAGTGTAATAGTGAAAATTAATTGTGATTGTGTATTTTGTGCTTTATTAAAATAAATTATCTATTTTGGTAATAAATCGGTTTACATTTCTAATCTAGAACCTCAGTTCGTAACAATATCTTCTTCTTATTATATTGTTGTCGCCACATCAAAAACTCTTATTTATTTTATTAAAAATAGGGCCAAACTATAATTGATGATAACAGTTCACTATTTAATAAAAATAAGTTAATAGATATTATTTTGACTGGTTATACCGATAACGCAATACTATTGGTCGATGGATAAATATTAACAAATTGTCTGATTACAAAAGGGTAGGAATATGTTTAGAACGATTGACTTAGTGCAAACAGAGGTACGAACAACTTGGCAGTTACTGTTAGTTAGTGCCGCGATTAAGTCCCGAATTACACATCTAATATGTATCCAGATACACGTCAAATCAAAACTGTACAACACCTGCGTGCTACCAGTTCTAATCTATGGCTGCCAAACCTGGGCTCTAATTTATTCAATTCATATTCAAATTACTGTAAATATTGTAGGTCCAATGGGCGGGACATAGCTGTTCTAGATAATGTAAAAAACTATAACACCTGTATTATTTACTTACTTATGATCCACAATAAAGAATACAATTAGTATTACTATAATATGTATCAAAGTCGCGAAAGTTTAAAAACAAATAGTTTAACGTGGGAGAGCCATGCTTCGGCACGTATGGGCCGGCTCGACTCCGCTCGATACCACGCCCTCACAGAAAACCGGCAGTGAAGCAATGCATGCATTGCATTTCGCCGCGTGAGTGAGATTACCGGAGGCCCTAACCCGTTCCTCTTCCCTATTCCCGTCTTCCTCCCTCTCCCCGTCTTCCCCTATTCCCACCTTAAAGGGCGGCAACGCACTTGTGACTTTTAAGTTACAGGTGCCCATGGCCGGCGGTAGTCATTTACCATCAGGTGACCCGTCTGCTCGTTTGCCCCCTATACAATAAAAAAAAAATGTGACCACCTGTGACAAGGACGGGATCCAAAAATCATGAAATTCGTGTGACGTAATTTATGGATGACACCGTATGATGAGCGGTTGGGTAGTTAGGGCGTGAAAGCGTGACAAACAAACTTACATTCGTATTTTAACCATAGCTAGGATATTGAGCTATACAAATTGATTACTATTTTGTGCGGAATAATCCATAGCTACAACTCCAGAAGAATGGTTTTTCATGGTTAATGATGTGTTACATACAAAGTAAAGCTCAGACGAAGTTAGAAGGGCTACTTTTGAAAGTCGGTTAATAATTAACTTTTAAAAAAAGTATCACAGACTTCAATGCGCCTTAAAAGAAGCTGTATTCTTCATTCCGTAATGTTCCACCCTTAGAGGTGGAATATTTTCTTTAAATGGCATCAGCCTTGATTACCACCAATCCATTTAAAAATCAATTGTCTGTAAAGTCAGTTTACTGACGATAGTTGAACGTGACAACGTCATAGGAACGCCTCAGAGCGAGGTAACGCCGCATGGCATGGCATGAGTCATGTTTTTCGTGCGTGCAGCCGGCTCCATCGAATTATAAGACGTTGTCACGTCAAAATCGGTTGACTGTAAAGTCGGTTTACTGACGATAGTTGAACGTGACAACGTCATAGGAACGCCTCAGAGCGAGGTAACGCCGCATGAGTCATGTTTTTTCGTGCGTGCAGCCGGCTCCATCGAATTATAAGACGTTGTCACGTCAATAATATATTGAAATCTGTTCACAAATGGCGAAAATGTTGCGTAACAAACATGTGTAAAAAAGCAACATTCAGTCGAATTCAGGACCTTTTTAAAATCGGTTAAAAAATAAAACTCACTTCAGTCCTTGCGTGGCCACAACGCTTTTTGCTACTGCCGCACCCATTTCCTAATCTTTTAGCCCACGTTTTGAAATCAATTTCTTTTCATTCTCCTGAAAATACCTATTTTTTAAGTAGTAGTTATAATATTTTGGTTTGATGATTTAAATTAATTTTATTTAAATGTATTTTTTTGGGAATTCATGGCAGCGGTTTGTCATGAATTAGTACTTATTTTTAAATCTATATTTGATATAATAGATTTTTTTTTGTCGTTACCAAAGAGTATACAAACACTACGTTGGTCGTTACTCTGAAGAGATTTTTATGGATTTTTATTTTTTATACTAAATTTATGGTTTTTAGGAAACATTTTTAAACGTAGGCTCTAGGCTCTAACGTAGTGTTTGAGGGCTTTCCTGCACTCTGTTCAATAGTCAAAATCTTTATTTCATAAATTCATTTAACAATTGTTTTAAATCGTTTAGATCAACACAAAATGTCACGGCAACAATCAACAATGGATTGCTTTGTCAAAAGTGAAATTATTAAAACCTTCGCTTTTTCGCTCATATTATTGTAAATTTTTTCCATCAACTATCCTCGGGAACTATTTTTTTCTGGATAAAAACGTAGAGGTATGTATGTACAAGTACCTCTCTATCTGCCGTTTTATGTAGGTAACTAACTCGTGCAATAGTTAAGTGTGTCATAGATTCTGATGTGAAATATATTTTGTATGGAGCATTGTTAAGAAACTTAACTTACACACTCCTGCTAAACTTTCAAAGTGCAAGACGTCTGTTTTTATTTAACTTGCAATGTTTGTATGTCTGTTTGTGCGGATCAAATCTTTCAACTGAATTTTAAAGCAGTTATCTTCAACCAATTATGCTGAAATTATGCATACACGTTTAGTTTGGACACAGATAGGATAATAGTGGTTTATAAATAAACAAAAAGAAAAACCTTAAAAAAATGTTTTACATACTGTGTATTATTGATACTGTGTTGTATCAATAACACACAGTATGTAAAACATTAAATTAAACCTATCAGTATTTTATATTACACACAATTTACAAAGTATTTGATGTAAAAGCTTGTCGCGACATTTATCTGAGTAGATAAACAAGCATACAATGTGTAGGTAGGTACCCAGCTTAATATTGACATAAGTAATTCTGAGAAAAAAACTACATGTTGCTTATCTTCTATAACTATATAAGTAAAAATCAATGTATGTTTGTTTGTCCTCTATGCGTTCCGAAACCATTGATTAGATTGTGATGAAACTTTGGTAGGGTGTTCTGGGGACGGCCGCGAGGGTTCCTGGAACAAAAAATCTAAAAAGAAAAAATGGCATTGCAAAGCATGCCGGGTCAGGCATTACACACGTACAACACTCAATATACTTGCGCGCGCTAAATACCTACCGGCCGCAGGTTCGCCGTCGGACCATATCACAGATAAGATAATAGTTACTTCGTAATCAAGCTCTGTGGGTTGCCGACAGCTGCATCGCGCTCACGATTTTATTTATAGAGTTAAGAAAAACGTAATTCGAAATCAAATTGATATATTCTTTAAACATTGCAAAATTCAGAGTGAAAATTGACATGGTTGTTTATGTGCAGTACATGAATGTAAATAAAGTAAGACAAAAAAGCCCTGCAGCACTAATTATGATATTTAAGAAAAAAAAATGTGTGTGTGTACCAGACAGAGTACACAGGTAAGAAGTGAAACTTCTTTACGACATAACATTTTTCTACTATTTGCAACTTCACGAAAATGGGGTAGATAAGGCCACAGATAATATAATACTATACTAGTACAGATACCTCATCCCATACAACAAAACGCGACCTTCCTAACTCGGGCGTTTCTGCGGGCACCGCGCCATTTAAGGCGCTAGATGCCGCTAGCAGCGAGTAAGCTATGGATAGCTAGAGCCACCTAGCGATGAAATAGATTTATTTACCTACTAATAAACGCGCAACCAATAGATGGCGATAATTATACTTTATCAAATTTAGAATGATAATTTTGACAGCTCACGGTAGGGATGCGGTAGTGTATAATTGTTATTAAACCTATTCGATTATCGATTGTTATTATCATATATCTTGGAATCGATAGTTGCATGGTTATGCTGTATGGTCGATTTTACATTTATAATACAAAATGAAGTCTTTCCTATTCCATTTAATATAAAATAATAATATTACTATAAATGATCACAGAAATAAAATGAAACGAGAAATAAGAAGTTTCTCCAGTCATCCGCAGTAACGTTTCCACAGGCATTTTGCAAAATAAAGTCAGTACTTTCTTACTCGTAAATAGTGGAGATATGTTAAGTTTGGCTGCATGGCCTAAAAAATAATAATAAAACTTAAGAACCTATTTAATAAACTTAGGCACTTAGTGTAATTACAAAAAGAGCACAAATTCCTTTGATGGCTTTGTACATTGACCTACGTATGTTGTACTTATATTGTTTTACGAAATTGAATACTTACTAAAAATACTATGATTTTCGATTATTCGGTTGTTCGTTAGGCGTGGCACTTCACTAAGTGGGCGGTACCCATCAATGAAGTATGACATTTACTGTTGTAAATTTTACCAATAATTATTATGAAACCTTAGAATAATAATGCATTATTATTCTAAGTAAGAAACTTCATAGGCTGAGCTTGCCTGGGGGCGACGGACAGGGTTATCCGGCGCCCTAGCAGAAGTAGGCCCGAGACGGTGGCGCCGTGTTCCGCGCGTGCCTCTCTTACCGACAGGGGATAAAATCCCCTACAACACAGTGGGGTCGCCTGTTGTTTAACAGGCGGCCAAGTCTGCCAGGGTTCACAGGGATTTCCTTGTAAGGGTACACCTGAGGCATTGGTAATATGGACTGTGAGACGGAACATCGTGTGCCTTTAGGCGGTTCGAGTCCGACATACCACCCCACCGCTTAGCCCACGTGGGATGACGACCCGTGGGGGTTTCCACACGTTATCATCCTACTAATATTATATAACATCCTACTAATATTAGAAACGTGAAAGTTTGTATGGATGTACGGATGTGTGGATGTATGGCTGTTTGTTACTCTTTCACGCAAAAACTACTGAACCTATTGCAATGAAACTTGGTATGAAGATAGCTGGAGACCTGGATTAACCACGGCATCAGGACTTACGCGAGTGAAATCTCAGGGCACAACCTGCTAGTCCTAAATATTAAACAAAGTATGGTAATATAGTATGTAATCAGCAGTTAGAAGTGTTCGTTATATTAGATAACCGATAAAATAACTTATTACTTATAAATAATCAAACGGCCTATTATTTATTACAGCCGGTAAGCATTATTTATACTAAGCGAATATATTTATTATTATTACATACGACCAGAACTACGTAGGTACGTGCAACATCTCGCGGACCGGCCATTCAAGGTCAATTTCACTTCGATCATTGTTGTGTAAAATTTGTATTGTATCCCGTGCCAAATTATGCTCTAGTACAACCTCATAACAACTATATTCCCTTCAACGTACAAAAATATTAGTAAAAATAATAGTCAAACCACAGATAAGTTAATAGTTTGGTCAAACCAATATATTTGTTCGTCTTAAACCAAAGAATTATTTTTTTTGCCATAACAATTTCTGAAAAAGAATGGTCCTGCTGACTTTAGACTTAAGCCAGCGTAGCCAACCGTATATCTCCGGACCTCTTACACTTATCAAAACAGGCTTTGTGGCATATTTTTTTGCTAATTATTTGCTATTGTTTGCCAAAGAATTACTTTTTATACGCACGCACGCTTGTTTGAGGGAAAAGTAGGTATAGCTGTTATCACTGGGTGCGTTTTTGAAGAATTCACGCAACCAACAACAGCACATTATAGTCTATAATTGCTCATTGCCATATTAAGTAAATATTAGTATTTATTTCAATGAAATACACAAATCGCACGCTAACTGCTTAAAAAACCATCCCACCGTTCGTTCGTCACCGCGGCGCATTCACGACTGTTTGTGTACCGAGTGTATACCGAACTCGAGGCGTGTAGGTATGTCTCACAATCCGACCGTTTGTATGAAGATACAATACTGTATAGATAACTGTACCATGCTGCGAAGCGAAGATCACGATTGAGCAGGGCTGCCAGTATTAGCTTATTTTATACCGCCGAGTCTCAAAAGTTATACAAAATCAGTGTTGTACAATGTAAGACGGTACGTCACTCACTCACGTCACGTGCTCGGTATGTCACTCTTGGCAGGCTAGGCTCACTCCAGTCAGTAGGTATGAAGCTGCAGGTACCTAGCAGCGGCGACGAGTCGGGCGAAATTCAGTGCAAATAAAGTACTCTGTGGTCGCTTCGTCCGTTCGTCGCTTACGAATTACGTTTCCCGTATTTACGTACCTAGTTAGATTATATTATTAATTATAATCAGTATAGTTAGATATTTACAAGGTCAAGTTTAGCTATGATAAGTATATTTATTTATTAGGACCACAACAACTGATACACATCTTCTATCTATACACCTATACTCTATAGAAATAAATAAAATTGCAGTGTCTGTTTGTAATATTAAAATAACCGCTTTTTACTAAGTGCATTTGGATGTATAAACGGTACATATACCAAAACAACATGTTTTACAATTTTTGTCTATCTGTCTGTCTGTTTGTTTCGGCTAATCCCCGGAAAAGGTAGTTCGATTTCCACGGGACTTTCACTGGCAGATGGCTGATGTTAAAAGGAGTAATTTATGCTACTTTGATTTTGGAAAAAGAATGAGTGTTCCACGCAAAATATATAAATATGTACACGCGAGCGAAGCCGCTCGGGAACTGCTAGTAAATAAATAAATTTGAAGTGTCCGTTTGTAATGTCATAAGGACAGTTTTTTACTAAATGCATCTGAATGTTTACACGGTACTTATCCTAAAAAAATATTTTTCACGTATTGTCTGTCTGTCTGTTTGTTCCGGCTAATCAACGGAACGGGTGGACCGATTTCCACGGGATTTTCACTGACAGATAGCTGGTGTTATAAGGAGTAACTTAGTCAAGTTTAGCTTTGATAAGTTTAGGACTACAACAATTTTGTCTGTCTGTCTGTTTGTTCGGCTAATCTCTACAACGGGTGGACTGATTTCCATGGGACTTTCACTAGCTGGTGTTATAAGGAGTAGGGTTCCGCGATTTAATTTGCATATACCTACCTAGCTAAACACCTAAAGGAGATAGTTTCATTCCAAAGTACACACAAACGCAATGGCATGGCAAATGCCTATCTTCTTCGAGATTAAAGTATCTATGCAGAGGTTGTGAAATAAAATAGTTTTCTTTAATATAAGTTACATTTACGTAGGTACTACTAAGTAAATACCTAGCCTAGGTTTATTTAACCCATTAAAATAGTACACAAATTTAAGTCACGATAAAAGTTACTTAATGAGTATTTTTACTCTGTCAACAACTGCAATCGGTCAACAAAGATATAAAATTATATGAGGGTAATCAGCGATTTCGTGTTAGTAATTGTTTCGTATCTCCCGGTGAGTACTTATTTATTTTTTATACAAGTATTAAGTTACACAAAATGTAAAAAAATCTGTAACATCATATTCTAATATAAAATACATAAAAAAGTTAATTTCATAGAAAGTTTTTCATGCTATAGTACCCAAAGTGCTGCTGTACTATTTTTAGTTCAATGGACGCTTGACATGTGTAATGTTAAATGTAAGACAATACAGTGAAGACATTTTTATTAGAATGTTAAGATACTTGTTCATAGTTTTTACACGTAAAATTGGTTTTCTTTTTTCAATAATATGACCCTTTATTTATGGGTATTCAGGCGACAAGTGGAAACCACTATAAAATTATAAAATGGCTAACAGACGACGAATAAGAAAAAAACTATTTTGGTTAACAAGGTTATTCGCCATACACGACATTATTAGCCAGGATAGTGACAATGATGCTACTTACGACGTGATTATGCTGCCACCTAATCTAGACGTTGTCACCGATGAAGAGGACGGTGGCGAGGATAACTTATATCAAAATGAATTATCTCAGGATTTTCCTGGTAATGTAGAAGTACTCGCACGGTCGTTGAAAATGAATGAAGCAGCGAAAACAATGAACCCCTCACTACATTTGCGTGGTTATCTTCTTCTCAAAATGTGCCAAATAGAAGAAGAAGTGATGAATTTCCAACTTGGAGGAAGTGTTTGCCTATATACTCCGTTTCTCGGTTTACTACAGAACAAGTATATTGATTCATTTGATCTATATTGTGGAAAATCTTCCGAGGCTACCACCGCCCCTTTTGTCTCTCGCACTTATGAAGACTTTACCGAACAAAGCGCCAACAAAACCTCAAGAACACGTAGTTTACTTTGATATCGTTTTTTACCAATTACGATCTGCTTGTCAACCTAAAAAGGCTTGGTTACAGAGCTACTGGAACCTTACGTGAACCAAACTGTGTCCTTTGATTACATCTAAGGATATGCTCAAAAAGCCTAGAACTGAACATGACCACAGATTCGATGTGACAAAAGAAATTTTATTGGTAAGATGGTAAGACAATTTGTGTATGATTGACCCAATTTTGATACTTTAGAACCATTGGGAAAAGTCAAAAGATGGTGTTCCACACGAAAACAAAAGACGAAACGAGTAGACGTGGACATACAGCTAGTGTTCTAAAGTTATAATAAGGGGATTGGCGGGATAGATTAGATGGATCAGTCCTATAGACTGATCTGATCTGATTTGTTTACCGAATTGGGGTGAAAGGGAAAAAGTGGTAGTGGGTCTTGTTCACTTGTATGGTGGACATGACTATTTCAAATGCATTGACAGATTGCACTGCATAGCAAACCCAGATGGTCGCATGGATCAGCTAATATTCCGCAGACATATAGCACGCACGTATTTGAGCCATAAAAATATCTATAAAAGTAGGCAGTCTTCTTCTAGAATTGATGGAGAAGAAAGAAGAAATAATGGTCATAATCCGGAAAAACTACCAAACCAGCTTAGATGTACTGTGTGATCCAATAGAGTTAAAAACAGCTTGTCGCAAGTGCCTGAAAACGCTGTGCCTGGATAGAAGATGATTTGCTCAAAATCACTCCTAAGCGCCCATTGTACTAAACTAAGTACACCCCTAAAAACCTAACTCCTGATTTTTTTTTGGTTTTCTTTCTTTTTAGTGTTATTATGGAAGTATTTTTATAACGAAAATAAACATTGGTTATGTGAAATTTACTGTGATTTTCATTTGGGCGTTAATGGGTTAAAACTTCATTTGTTTACAGAAATATTTAGATTAATTTTTCTTACAGAAGACAACCTTAACGGCATCAGAACAGATAAGAGTTATGCGATAGAAAGAGAGGCAAGTTTTAGGTTAATATAGCCCATTTGGAATTAGCGGTGTGCGACCTGAATTGCACCTTATTGTGTCGGAGCAAGAGTCGCTATTTATTTAACTGGTATTGCGAAGAGGTCCTTCTGTACTAGTACTATTATGTATTCTGTGCTCTTGGGGGATTTCAATAAAAAGCGTTTTAACTTTAAGAGGCCTATTACATTTCATCCTGATTTTTTCATTAAAGGGTCTCAACTTTGACGTTCTTATTCTGAGCAACTAAAAAACTTCAAACACTTAAACTTATTGAAAAATTAAGAACAGTTATTAGCATAGATCATAGCGGCCTTACTTTTCTTAATTTTGCCTTATGAGCTATATCACATAATTAGGTATTTACGCACGGCCACGACTCGTTTGGACTCGCGAGTGCCCGACACTGTGTTACCGCAGTGATTAAGCAATCATGATCCTTTTTCTACTATTAAATTATTTGTTTTACTTCCTTTCATAAAATATTGTTAATAATGCGTAATGTTCTTGCCACTGCTATACGCCTGCGGATTTGCTGGTGTAAATTATGATAGTATGTAGTTTCTATAAAACTTAATGTTTTTTTAAAAACATTAAGTAGGTAGGTATTTTAAATAAAAAAATTCCATAATAAAAATTTGATTTAAATTAATAAAAACTATATAAATATTTCAAATTATCCAATTATTATATTTTTGAATTGTCATGATTATAAGTCAGTCGGAATATGCCAGTCGTGAAGCTAGTTGCATGTATGGAACAGGCAGTAGATCCTACGGAAAAGAACAGGAAAGAAACTCCAAAGACACTCTCTTTCAACATGCTTTTTTTCAATTTTCTGGTTCATCATCGTCAATCTTTTCGCCAATCCTCACTGTGCGAATGTTGTGTGTTACTAGGGCCAGTTCTCGTCGAAGGGGTTGTTATCCGGACGTTAACCGCTGATTCTTAGCACCCCTAGCCCTCAGATACAGTGATCGCTACCGTAGCCAAGAATAGCAGGGCTGCCTGAGACTCGGGGTATGGTCATTCTGTTTGCTCTCATTGGGGGCAAAGTCGCAGGCACATAGCTAGTGGCAGGAACATTACGCATAATTAACAATATTTCAAGAAAGGAAGTAAAATAAATAACTTAATAGTGGAAAAAGGATCATGATTGCTTAGTCACTACGGTAACACGTCACGGCAATACTATCTATACAGTATTGTATCTTCATACAAACGGTCGGATCGCGAGACATACCTACACGCCTCGAATTCGGTATACACTCGGTACACAAACAGTCGCGAATGCACCGCTGTGACGAACAAACGGTGGCGGTGTGATGGTTTTTTAAGCAGTAAGCGTGCTATTTGTGTATGTCATTGAAACTCCGAAAGTATAAGTAAAGTATAAAATAATTTTTATATACCTACTAGAACGTAATTTGTTACTACTAGAATTAATTTTTAATAAATAAATAAGTCGATAGGGTGACAAAAGTGACACACGAGTGACCAACCAACGCTCGCGTTAAAAAAAACTAGTAGGTAATTTCCTAGGCTATTTATTTACTTATGTATTTAGCAATTTACAAATATTATTGAATTAGACGAAATATCATTATGAAATAATTTTGACACACAAAACTAGAAAGAAACTCAAGTAGGCAGATGAAATTATGGGCAGCCGTATCGCGTGTTTACATACCGTCCGGCTGTAGGTATTTATTTCAAGGTCAGGGCCGAGTCACAATTATATTACTATAATTACTTAACAGTTTACCACAGACATGATATGTTTTAAGTACCTCTATGTGTATGTTCGTACTTATTACACTATAACATCAGTAATGACATTGTATCCGATTATACAATGCATCTACTATACAAACAGGATACCTACTTATGATTACCGAATTATACGAATTTTGTATCCAATAATACAATCTGGCAGCCCTGCGATCGAGTGAGGTCCGAGGTAAAAGATTCCTATTAGCAATGTGTATGTGTAAATAGATAGTGCGAGTAAGTACTTAGTAGGTAGGTTAGTAGGTATCTATTTGATAAATCAAAAATGTCTGTTACCGAAATACCTAACCTGCCTACACAACAAAGTTGACACATACCATGCGTATCGTTGTTCACTATTAATTATTGTGTCCTGACAATATGAAAAAAATATGTAAAACACAATGAGAAAAATTAATTCTTAATATTTTTATAGTATCTTTGAAATTCGAATAAAAATTAGTGTATTAATAATTTACCTACAATAACGCAACAAAACAGTTTCAATAACATTTGGCCAACTGTCAATAGTCAGTACCTACGAACTACAAACAGTTATAATAAAGTACTCTGTGCAACAAACTAGCTACAAACTCAATAACAAAACCGTATCAACCTCAACGTAGTACGAGTAATTGCCGCCAGAGGAACGACGACAATTTATTGAATTTTGTCAAAATAAGAAAACTGGCTTTCAGAATCTTTTATTTAATTTTCCCGTGTTTAGGGTATTTTATGAAATTAGAAAATACTTTTATCAGGACTTAATATTGATTTTCCATACATTTCAATAACAAATCTATCTCCGTAACGCCATCTATTGATATTTGTTTGAACCATTTTTGCTTTCTTTGAGATGGGACCCCATGATAAGGCTTAAGCCTTAAGAAATTATGAAACGAAATATATAATCACTCTCACTTTTCTTGTAAATTCACTTAAATTTGAATAAGTCTTTTTATTTTATCACTTTCAAATTAATATATTGTTATTCTTATTTCAAACCAAACTTCAAAACTAATATATTGTTGTTATTATTATAATATATTACATTATATTCTTTACGTCACTATACTAAACTTTGATAAAAAAAGCAACATGGCGCGTAACCGAAAAACGTGACGATTGCTACAAAATTTCTCCCATACGTCGATAAAGAAGTTTCACTTCAATTATCCTTTTAGCCCTTTTTGTCATTGTTTCCCTTAAATTATGTATTAAAACTTTTTGTAAGGTTTAGAATATTTTTCACCACACAGTTTAATAATTGAAATTTTAGAAAAGAGAAGAAATTTATTAATCTTGTTATAAAAATAAAACAAATGTAGAATTTTTGTATACTAAAAAATTTTAAATGAAAAATAAGCGTTACGTACCTACATAATTTACATATCATTGTTTTTTAAATAAATAAGTATTTGGAAGAGGTAACCCTACACACACTTACGTCTAAGCGGCCGTGGCCCGTGGGCTATTGCGAAGCAATAATAATCGTGCTTACGAACATTTAAGTTCATTTTCGCAAGCAGGCGGTCGGCGTCCGGAAAGAGTAGGCAATTAAAACAGTAGGTATCGGTATTTAGGTTTTTTTTTTTTCTAATTGGCTTAGTAATCTGTGGCCGGGTGCAGCTAGTACCTATATCATGCATTCAATTTTATTGTGTAATGTCATAAATTGATGTGTTTAATTTGATTTTAACTTTATTATCTTCTTTTAACATTTAAATAAAAGCATGTCTTTAAAAATGTTTTTTTTTCATTCTCTACTAGCTGTAGCTCGCGACTACGTTTGCGTTCATTCTGTGGACCAGCTAAGGACACTCCCCTTGCCCTCCGCAGGATAGAACCTTCGTTACCAATTTCATTCGTAGTTGAAGTAAACGACTACGGAAAGCTGAAACCCCTACGAATATTATAAACGTAAAAGTTTGTGATGATGTATGGATGTATGGATATTTGTTGTTCTTTCACGCAACAACTGAACCGATTGCGATAAAGTCAAATCCTACGGTATTAACAAGCGGCGCTCGATCGTTTTTGAGTTGTAGTTTTCTCGCGAGCGTAAGGTCCTAAGCGCCGTGATTTTCATGGCGTTTACGCGTGTTGCCCAACGAACGGTTACAAAGATTTGTTTTCGCTGCGGTGCAGGGACCGCAGTTCGCGTTACAAACTTTTTCTTCGCGGTGTCTACTCTATACGCTAGTAACAATAACTCGGTGGTTCGTGCTTGTTTATTTCGTATTATAGTAGTATTTACGTTTGTCGGTAGGCAGCGCCAAAGTAACAAATACTAGTACAGAGATGAAATCTTCGAGGCCATTGAGCAAGATAATAGCCTTATATTCAAATTTCACCTAATAAATATACGACATGCAATATGTAAGAGGTAACTAACGGTTACAATGAATTTGATCTCCGTGTGGCGTCGTATCACATTGCATTCATTTGTATACTTTGTTTTTTTTAAAACAGGCTTGGACGTTGAGATGCTTTCTTGACCATGTCCATTGTCCATAACGTCTTAATACGTCTATGGATTTCTTACTGAACAGTACTACGGTCGTGATTTTGTTTTAATACAAAAATGATTCTGGTTGGTGGTAATTCTTCTAATGTTACTCGCATTGTTAAACCTTTCTTCAGGATTACAACTAGGTAAGAAAATGTATTGATTTAATTAAGTAAGATTCAGTCTAGCAATTTAGTGTTGTTGTTTTTAAACCACAACAGGTACCTACGTAGGTACGTACCTATCACAATAAATTGATATTAGAATATGTAAGTTTCCCTAGTATAAGTTTTTTATAAGTGTACATGTGTGTGTGTTTTTTTTTGTATGATAAACGTCAAAATTTTTCATTTTATTATTTTAGTTTGTCATGGTTACCGCCAGGGGCACTACTAGCAAATATGTATCTTAATATATATAATATTTCTTCTGTATGTGTGTACGCTACTGAACTCCTCCTAAACGGCTGGACCGATTTTAATGAAATTTTTTGTGTGGCTTCAGGTGGATTCGAGAATGGTTTAGATTTACAATTGGACCCTGTAGATGGCGTTGCGATAGGGTTACCGGAATAATATTTTTTATGTTTCAGCAGGAAAACGTCTGTCGGGTCCGCTAGTATATTTATATAGAAACATCTGCGTTTAAGTATGTATTCCTCTGACCTCTGTAACGTCTTGTCACCAATAATAAAGGACTAGTCAATTATTTACAAGTAGTTTGAAGTCTTCTCTTTCAGATTATAACCCTTAGAATAATAATTCTAAATTATAACCATTTTTTTTTTGGCATGAGGGAACTACACATGGTATAATCTTTCTTACCATCGTTACTCAAGACATATTCCACTAGCTTATGTCTTGAGCAACGATGTCAGTCTACGACTCTTATCGAGAGATTTACAAGCCCCTGAGGCGCAGAGGAATGCTTGCTTTTAATATTTATCTGTCTGTTTCCCGTAATTTTCTGCATTTAAATCCACACTTAACGTGTGTGGGATAAATAGGGATCAGACTCCACCTCTACGGGCTACGGTCATGGTGAAACGTTATATTATAAACTTTAGCTTTGCCCGATAAACGGCCGAACACCTAACAAAATCCTACAAATAATATTTTTAACGTGAAACTTTGTGAGGATGTATGTATGTTTGTTGCTCTGTCACGCAAAACTACTGAACCGGTTGCAATGAAACTTATTATGTAGATAGCTGGATACCTGGATTAACACATAGGCTACTGTTTGTCTCGATATTCCTACGGCAATTCTTTAAATCGGCGACGTAGATCGTACTTATGAATTATAAAACAGCAATATTTTTCATTCGATCCTGGTTTACTCTAAATATAAGGTATTTATAAGGAACCGTTTACTCATTTATTATTCTTTAAGGAATATGTCGTTTTCGAAGAAACCTATCTTGTACGGAGATGAGGCGTCACCACCCGTTCGATTCGTCATGATGACAGCGTCCACACTCGATATGGATTTGGAATTTCACAAAATTGACCTTTTCAAAGGAGAAAACAAAACTGAATTTTATAAAAAGGTAAGTAGGTACATCAATCTTATTTTTATAACAGGTGTACACTTTGTTTTATAGGTAGGTACACCCGTGATCAAAGTCAGTGCAATTCGATCCTCGACCCGACTTCGGGTAAAAAAATTATGGTATCGCAGATTCGCACGGTCGGGTAAATTAAATCGTCCCGAGAGTTAAAAACAATTATCATATCGGTTCTATGCGTTTCATTGAGTATGGCATAATTCTCAAACCCTTAAATATTTTAATAACTCTATTGCATCTTTGTGAAGTTTTTAGTATTTGATGGTATTGGAAACATAGAAAAACAATAAAGAATTGATTAATAATATGCAAGTGCAGCGGCGAGCGAATTTAAACTTTTGCTTCTATGAAGTAAGATTGGGAAGCGATTGTCACATGCAGGGGCGTGACAACGGGGGATGTCCAGGGTATCCGGACACCCTCAAAAACCTGTGGACCCCCTTCGAAGGTGTCCAAATATACCCACCTAATCCAGAAGACGATGCGCCGAGGAGTCTGCGGAACATTTTAATAAAAATGTGAATCTAAATAAGTTGTAATTAAAATGTTTTTCGCCGTAAAAAGAATGTTGATCGTAATACCAAATTATTTAGTAAGCCTAGTATTGTATACTCTGAAATATGTTTGTGTATTTTGATGAGCTTTTTTTTTAGTCCTCATGAAACAAAATTTGGACTACCTACTTTTTGAGGGTTGTTGCGCCCCTGGTCACATGATTTACCATCTAACTTGTCATCTAACTTGATGTTTTTCTCCATTATTGCTTTCCTTTACACGTTGATACGCTTGCCTTAAGTACTATGTACATTTTTAATATGATACATTTTAGTTTATGATCATAAACTTTATATACTAACGTAATTACATACTAAGTTTATGTTTATGATGTACATTTAATTGGAAAAGGGAATGTTGCGCGTCGCTCACATACACTTTGGGCACTGCCCAGAAGGATATTCTCGTTTATGTAACGACAAGTTAGTAGTGTTTGTATATCTACTCTTTGGTGCTGTAGTTTAAAACAATGTTTCAGTATTGTGGTCGATCTTTCTCAATATTGTAAATGATTGTCTTACTTACACTTATTCAGACCAGCTTTGAAACGTAATAATAGGGACAATGATGTTGCAACATCATTGACTGTTTCAAAGTACATTTTTGTTTGCTTGTTGAGAATTCGAATAAATAACTTTGTTATCAGTGTGTTCAGTTATAAATGTGTCCCTCCGGGCTAGAGAATCGACATTGCTGGCTGGTACTGTTGTAGAACTGCAGTCTTCAGTAAGATGGCTCGGTTTGGAGCAGAAATATGCGACACACTACTTACTCCTTTTTAAAAACCCGGTAAAGTGTGAGTCTGACTCGCGCATCTAGGTTCCGTACAAACTTGTATGTAGACAGTTCGTCCATCAAGAAAAATTTTGCCTGTCTTTTCCGAGTGTGTCTCCCACAAAATTAATTCCCAAAACGTATAACCATAACATGGCAAGAGGCGGGTGTACCATATATAGGAAACGTCCCGAAATAAATTAATCCTTATTTACCCTGCACAATCGGGCAATCTATACTTGTAAACTTGATTCTGCAAAATAACAAAGTGATAACAATGTCATTTTTTTATGTTTCCAGATAAATCCTTTGCAGAAAGTCCCGGTGTTGTCAATAAATGGGCAAGTGATTTGTGATAGCCATGCGATTGCATTACATATGTGCAGAATAAAGGACAAGCACAACGACTTGTACCCTGAAGAGAATGTTCTGAAGACAAAAATTGATCAAATGATGTATTTCAACTCTGGAGTATTGTTTCCAATTGATAATGCTATATTTGTAAGATTTTTATCATAACCCCCATCATCTTCTCTTTAGCTATATAATGCCTAATTCTTTGTCTTCTTTGGTTTTCCATTTAAAGAAAGTCTCCGACCATTACCATCTAAAGCGTATATATAGTATCAGAATAGATAGTAGTAATTACGTACAGAAAGCCCACTTACTGCGGTAATTTAATTAAAAGCGACTCTCGTGATTACGCAATAAAGTGCTTGATACGACTCACGACCCATGACTTGAATAGCGAACGTAAACCATGGGTGACGTGCTACACCTCACTGAATGTAAAGTAAGGGAACATACCCATACTACGTGACCCGTCCTGGGGAGAGGGGGGGGGGGGGGGCTTCAATATACCACGCTTGGTCACAGGGGCGGAAGGGGGTGCTTAGGTTTTCGTCACGTAGTCAATATCCTTTAGGGAAATCTCGTGCTTTTTCGAGCTACAATTAAATATGGCGCGCAGTGTTTGGCACTTTTTAAACTCACAGGTGGCAGTGTTTAGTGTTTTTTAACTTTCTGTCGGCCAAAAAATATTTAAAACCATATTTATAAAATACTACGTGAAAACTAGAGGGGGGGGGGGGTTGCCAAATACTACGGGTGGTCACCGAGGCGGGTGGGTCACGTAGTATGGGTACGTTCCCTAAGTACGTATGTTTCCCAATCTAATACATCTCTACTAATTTCGTTAAACGGTTCGCTCACTTTATTTTGATTAACTAATTTATTTCAATTACAGACTGAGTTTTTCGCCGGCGAAGGAACAGATGAAATGAAAGTAAAGTCATGGTATTCAGCCCTGGATTATTTGGAACTAAAGTTAACTGAAAATAAGTTTCTTACCGGTGACAAGGTAATTTACACCCCAACATATCTCTACAAAGTTTAATTTACAAAAACATATATAAATTAGTCTAATGATAAAACGAAAAGCAAACCATGCCGGATGATAATAGGTTAGCGTTGCTTATCTACTTTCTCAAGTTGCAAGGGTTTTTTCGCAACATTTAAATTACTGCCGAGTTCCATATCTTATCCTCTCCTTATAGAACTCTGGCGACCTAACTTATCACCAGCAATACGACTTTGACTTTGACTGTGAAAAATTAAACCAATCTAGATCGGTTTCTTCTGAAACTTTAAACAATATACAAAAATCATAGGAGACATACCTTAGACTAACCATAGTCATATTTTTTACAGATGCGACTCTGTGACCTATGTTGCGGAACAACAGTGAGCTCCTTGGAAACACTGATCCCAATGTTGGATCGCCATAAAAAAGTATCCGAGTGGTTGGAAAATTTAAAACTAATTCCTTGTTTTGAAATAAATAAAAGTGGTATAAGTCGATTACAAAGTTTCGTGAAGACCATAAACGACTTTAAGCGTATGTGATGTACTAAATGTGTAAAACAAAAATATAATGTCTACTAGTGTTTCATTTTTTTATACTCTACTCGACTATCACCTCTTTAGTGTAGTAGCAAACTATCACAATACAAAATTTCCCACCTCTAGGAGCCATGTTAGATGTCAAAGATCCTTCAGTCTATGGCCGCTTATTGATTGGTCGACGAGGAGATGTAAAAAATGGCTGCCTTGCCTTCTCCTACTCAGGTAGAATTATTTGAGATTTAGGTAGTTTATACTCC
Organism: Callimorpha dominula; assembly: GCA_949752705.1. NCBI lineage: Eukaryota > Metazoa > Arthropoda > Insecta > Lepidoptera > Erebidae > Callimorpha > Callimorpha dominula. The sequence goes on along the minus strand of OX457006.1, from coordinate 21,052,915 downwards.
AGAAATTATATAAATTCGACGTTTTAAGTAAAGTTTATTAAAGTATCTACGGATCAGTGCAGTGAAATTTTCATGTTGACGTTGAAAACATCAAAAATTTTGACATTAAAGTTTAGTGTACCGTGAACGGATTACGCTCCCTAGATTTTATTTTATTTCGATAATTTGACCGTGTATTTTATTAATTAGTCTATTTAAAATGACAGTGCAAAGTTTCTGATATGTGTTTTATGTTTTATCAATTCTTACTTGTCCTCTGACCATAATTTTATGTAGTTTAATTACGAACGTATAGAAAGCCGTGAAGAATATGGAAATGTCACACCCATACCCGTTCAAAATAAGTTTTTAATGTCGATTTCGTTGTGAAATTTACGTTCTGACAATGGGGCTTGACCGGTTGCAGGTGGCAGGGACGCACAGCGCTATATATGAAGCATATTATCACCAGGTAAGAGCACTTTTCTGTTGTTAATTTAGCTTAATTAACATGACTACTTGTTTTGAGCGATTGATCATGAGTCTTTCCTTTTTAAAGCAGTGTTATCGGAGTTTTATCAAAAATATTTCTAATATCTTCAAATCTTAATTCTAGGCCAATGTCAATAGAACAAAAAAGGTTTATAATGTAATGTAACCCTTATGTCTGGGTTGTAAAGGCTATTTTAATATTACCGGTTTGTTAAATTGCAATCAATATTTTAGTCTGTAGCACTGTACCCAGTGTGATAACAAATATCTGAGGTAGGATTTGTACCAACTTTTAGCAGACCTGTATCATAGAATGATTGAGTTATATGATGCATACTAATTGTCCCTAACATAACAGAACATGAGTGAGGGTAGAGAATATAATTTGGAAGTTGTTAAGCTCACTTAAGATGTACATATGTGTCAAATTGTAATTTTCATCAAGTCTTTATTTCTTCATGTGTCAAATATGCATGTTAATCAATTGCAATGTGCAATTCGTAGTGTATCTGTGCACTAAATAAATTAAACAGGGATTTAAACCATTTTTTAATTGGCATAATATTTTTATTTTATTTTAGACCAATGACTTCAATGTTTAAAGTTTTATGGAAATAATGTAGAGCATTGCATTTCTCTATCCCATCAGGACATTCTTAATCTGTATACTTAATATAAATATGAAAGAGTCTGTTTTAAGTCTGTTTCTTTGCTTTTTTTTATCAAAACCCAATCATCATAATAGCACTTGATAAAGTAATAAATTATCAATCTAACACTCGGGAGGACATAGGTTTAAAAAAAAAATCATTTAGCATTACTTAAGTTATAATGGTGGTATTTTTATCAACCATTGGCGATAGCCATTACAGGTAATATCTTGGAGAAATTGCCTGAATAAGGTGTCTGAGATGTACTGTGAAACCAAATTTGCTGTAGGTAAATGCCCCATGTTGGCAGTTTATGAAGTCACTTTTTATATAACTATTATTGCTTCATATTTAGGTCACAATGGTATTCTTTAAATAAAAAAAAAATAGAATAGATGGTTTATTTTAAAACATTACAAATTAAAAATTTTGCAACTAACATTAAGTTTTCATATATTTAGGCTTTTAAATATTATTGCAAAAATTGCCTAGAATAAATATAAAACAATTGCGATCAACAGAATTGACTTAACCACCAAGTGCATATTAATTTTTAATGTAATGTAAAACTATGTATGAGGGCGGCACTGAAAATTTCGGGAATCAAGGAAGTGACACAACATTACTATTTAAAAATGTATTTATTGCTTTTCGAAGTATTCTCCGTGAAATTTGACACATTTTTCCATACGATGGAACCAATCATTGAAGCAACCATTCCATTCGGAAGTTGGGGTCTCCAAAATGGCCGTTTTGTAGGCGTCCACAGCTTCTTCAGGTGATGAAAATCTCTGACCACGCAATTTATTCTTAATTTTTGTCAAAGTATAGAAATCATTAGGGCTTAGGTCGGGGCTGTACGGCAGATGGTCTAATAATTCTATGTTTTCTTGCTTTAAAAACTCTTTTGTTCTGTGGGCGGTGTGAGAACTCGCATTGTCGTGATGGATGATGATGCGGCGGTTGCAGTTCTCTTTAGGGAGTTCAGAAACGACCTGTGGCAAACAAATGCTAGCATACCATTCTGCATTAACCGTTCTTTGTCCCTCAAGAGAAATAGTCGCAACATGGCCGGTTTTGGAGACAAACGTGGCCACCATTTTTTTGCAACACTCCGTGAACGAACAATTTTTGTTGGCTTTAACTCATTTTCGAACACCCAAACTCGTGACTGGTTTTTTGTTTCCGGTTCGTACGTGTATATCCAGAATTCGTCACCTGATACGATGTTGTATACAGCATTTGAGGATCCTGCGTGGAATCTTTCGAGAGTTCTGACGCACCAAGTAACGCGAGCCGCTTTTTGCTCTTCACAGAGCGAATGCGGTATCCATCGGGAAAACAACTTTTTTACACCTAATTGTTAATGCAAGATTATTTGTATTTGACTCGTGCCAATGTCTAAAGTTGCCTGAATTTCGCGGTATGTCACATGTCGATCTTCCTCAATCAGCTTACGCACAGCATCAACGTTTTCTTGGGTGACTGCAGTTTTTGGACGACCTTGACCCCCCTCAATCCGTCATCACTGAGCTTGACACATCCACGTTGAAATTCAGCAAACCAGCAATAAATTGTGGTTTTGGATGGGGCTTCATCACCAAATGCAGAAATCATCCGGTCAACACACTGTTTTTGCGTTAAACCACTTCGAAAGTCATAATAAATCAACGCTCTTGAATTTTCTGGAGTCAATTCCATTTTCTCAACAACTAAACAAGTTTGACAAAACCTTGTGATAAGACCGAGAATCTTTTTTTAAATAAATAAATGGTATTCGATTTTTAAAACCAAGGTGTTTTCAATTAAAAAGATTTTAATATGACAGAAGCAGTGGAAATATTCCATTCCCGATACTTTTAGTGCAGCCTATGTATGTAAAATTATGTAATTGAAAGCATAGTTATATTTTTTATATTGATGTAAATATGCAAGTCAGTGTCATACTTTTTAAACTGTGTTGTTTTAATCTAAGCTGCTGGTTATTGTGTACTAAGCTTATGTTTTCTTGATTGAAATCCCTATGGGTCCTTACCTCACTAGTCTTAGTCTAGTATCGATGTGAAAGCCCCTTCTGGGGTGACAACAATACTTACTGAAGTAGCTGTGTCTGGTGAGAAGTTTCATGATGTGAATAGTCCATTATGAGGCCTACCTATTTATTATTATTATTTTAAAAGCCTAGTGTTACCTCAACCATTTCTGGTATTTTTAGTGCATACCTAAGTCGCATAGGGAATAATATGATAATAGAAGTTCTAATAGAGAATAAGAGCTCTTGTAACTAGGTTATTCCTTTCAGACACTAATTGGTAGTTGGCCTTAACCCATATTTGCAAATTTGAAGAATTAGTTTAATAAATTAATGATGTAATGATAAAAGAATCACTCAAGATTTTGCTATGTTACAATAGAGACTTAATTTAAGTAGAATGTGCATATGCTAATGAAACACAAGCCACTGTCCTGTAGAATCCGAAAATCCTGAAGAATCCCAGTAACCCCTTTACGTTACCGACGATCTCGGAGAGTGATCCTGGCAAGCCAAGGTACTTAGCCTGGTATTCTGCAACCCCCTGACAGTTGCTGTCTCCGCTGCTTCCATAAATGCTTTGTACAGCTGGCTGTCCATAACAGCTATAGCAGAAAGGTGTTTGTTAAACGAGCCATTCCCGGTGGTAGCTCACAGCTGACGCTTGTTCAGCCAGACTAGAATCCTTGGCAGCTGAATGTTGATGACGGGGAGTGCCGCCCTCGACTGCCCGCAGTCTTCATGGCCTGCCTATATGATATTGTGTTGATCTCTTGTGCGCTTCCTTACCACTGCCCTAATTTGACCGAAGGGGAGGGGCACTATGGGTTCCGGGCCCATAACGCACATCTCCGATGCCCTCCTAGCCAATTCGCCCGCTGCATCGTTTGTCTGTAGAGCCGCTGTGACCCTTTATCCATTGGGGCGTTGGTCCTGGAAAATAGAGTCGAGAACATGCAAGTGACCACCCTGATGTTGTGAGTGTTTGTGATGCTGATCATCAGAACTTAGTTTAAGAAAATCTTGACATTGGGTTAAATCCCAAAAGGTTTTTTGGCTCATCCTGGAGTTAAATCAAATCTATCAGAGCCGACAATAGTCCATTTAAAGCAAGATATGTAAGTCTTAAATATATTCGCGATAGTTAAATTAACCAATGATATATTTTATTGCAGGTGGACCCCAATGGCGCAGGAACAATCCAGGCGCTGGACGCGGCACGCTTCCTCAAAAAGTCCCGGCTCAGCGATGTGGTGCTCAGCAAGATATGGGATCTCTCCGATCCCACCGGCAAGGGCTACCTGGATAAAGTACGTAGCGTTTGTTATATTATCTACTAGTTTGTATCGCGGCACCTATGTAGTGGACTACAGCTTGGGATTAGAGACTTAATTAGTGGATCTAAATTAGTATATTCGCGACGTTTATGAGACAGTAGCGTGTTGCTCTCAGGTGCTGTGGGAGCAACCATCAACCAGAGATCTAGTGCAGGCTAAATCTCTGAATTTAATCACCAGGGCATTGCAGAGTGCCAGAGTTCTTCGTGCTAGGATTTTATTGCCAGTATAGATTTAGTAAAGCATTTATTTTTATTCGACTGGTGTACTGTATGTACGTATGCCTGATTATTTGGCACGCTCTGCAGCCTAAACCGTATTACGGATTTCCACAGATGAAGTATCATTAAATACGTCTCAGTTGTGGTCTGTTGCGGAGTACCATAGACTATATTATTTTGCTTTTGAGCATTTTTTGTGCAGTCCGATTTTTTGTTTCATTTAATAATTATCCTGTTTAGTCGTCTGTTTTTATGTCTGTATCTGTAGTTTATTCTGACGATAAATCATCATGCTCTTGCAGTCTTTAACGAATTTAAATAGTAAACTCGACAGCATAATTATATTATTACTAGCAGCGGCCCAATCCCATGGGAATATCGGGATAAAAAGTAACCTATGCGTTAATCCAGGTCTCCAGCTATCTAAATACCAAGTTTCATCGCAATCGGTTCAGTGGTTTTTGCGTGAAAGAATAACAAACATCCATCCATCCATCCAAACTTTCACATTTATAATATTAGTGGGATTTTGAATTTGAATTTTGAATATTACACGTATTCAGAATGATTGGTATCATTCTGAATACGTGTAATATTTATATAAAATCGCAGTACCCTTTTAGTATTAGATATAAACATTCCACATCGCAATGTTTGTCTTGACAGAAGCAGATATGTTTTATGCCACACAATAAGATGTGTCAATCATAGCGATAATGGACTGTTATCTCATTTTAGTGTCGTGTCCTGATGCCATTTTCATTTATAGATGATGTACTACATGTGCCTAATCTATATGTCACGGCTAAAAGCCGAAGTACGGTTACACCTAGGCTAGTAAACCTAGGTGCGGTCGATAGCAGTTGATTAAACTTAGGTGTATCCTTTTTATTCACGACTAATACCAGGTGTAGGTTACATTTGTTTGCATTTCTCTTTCTACTGGCTATAACTAGATATAGTTAATGCCTTGTGCTGAAACCTAGATATAAAATAACACAGAAGCGTAGACAGCTGACGCTTACCTCACGTTGCTGTGACTAATTTGTAATTGTCAATAAAAATATTGTAACTAGGTATCATCAATTGATAAAAAGTATCCTATCTCTCGAGTTGGACCAATCTGCACTGGCATCATCGCAGTTAATCGCAGACAAACAACGTAACACGAAATTTTTATATTTAGTTTAGATTTTGTCAATCGAGTATCTCTCGGGGAAAAGTACTCTTTTTTTTGGATGAATATGTGTGTCCCTATGTCTTTTTCTGTACCCCTGACTCTGTTGAGAAGAAAAGGCGTGAAAGCGTTACAAAGGAACAAATAAACTCACATTCACATTTAATAAAAAAAATGTTAGGATTAGTTAGTATATATTCAGAGAGCTTGGAATGAGTCTAGGAATGTGTAAAAGGTTACCACCTATCCCAACATGGAGACTTGTTAGTAGTCGATTCAATAATTAATTTTAGTTAGTTTAAAAAAACCAATGTTATTGTTAATTAAGGGCAATTTATTTCAGTATTAATTAGTGTTTGGCGTCTCGTACGTTCATATGTTTTCTTTTTTTTTGGTGCGTGTGCTAAATAACACCACCGAGGTTTTCGGTGGTGTGTCAACTGACTGTTAGTTGAAGAGATTATTAAGAATACTAGTAATATGTAATCCACGTTACTATTACTAAAAAAATATCAAAAAAATTATCGTGTTTGAAGACAAATAAATGAACAAGCTAACCATCAATACTATATTCATTCATCAAAGCATACAATTGTTTTTTATTAATCCTATTGAGTGTATCATCGAAACACCTATTCAATGAACAATAAACACATCTTAATATTACTCGTTGACGTCACTCTGCAAACCGCGTTTGCCTATAAATCTCGACTTAGAAGTACAGTGATATATTTTTATGTAAACTAGAGATTGCGTGGTGTTCGAATTTCGACCATGGTTTTTTCATTGGCCCGTATAACTTGAGCTGTTATTGTATAGACTTCTTACCATGGCAGGTAATGTCATATACTGGACGCGTGTAATTTCATTAAGCTGTTTTCACGTAATTTTTAAAGTTGTAAGACATTTTGTTTAAAAATTTTAGCTTTCTGCACTTCTATATATAAACTGTAAATATTCCACGAAATTTTCTTAAAAAGGGTACAAAGAATTCACGTATTAATATACTTAATGATGTCTAAGTCTAGACTGTTACGCAACGCTGCAGATCTGGCTAAAAGGTTGTAACTCTCATTGTCTATAAACTTAGTAACTATGTCGTTATGTAGATATATCTTTAATACATTCATACACTTACGTCTTTATGCCCTGTAAGGGCAAGCCGTAAATTGAGCAGGTTGGAGATTAAAAAATGGGCAAATTGGGAGTATATTGAAAAGGGAAGGTAGGTAGTAAGAAGGGTAAACAATGGAAAAAAAAATATTACGGTCGAGTTGAGAACCTCCTTTTTTTTTCGTTGGTTAAAAAGGGATATTACTCTACGGATGGTTGGAGTGTTAGATCGAGCAGGTCGGTCGTAACTCCAACTAGCTTTAGTTATTAGCAACATTATTTATTGTTAAAATATTTTTTTTAAAGGCACCTCATTTTGAAGGGGGACGGGGGATTAATCATCACACAACTAATGGACACAAAGTACACCCAACTCGGATAAACTATCTGGGTATGACACAAATATTTGTAATGGAGATCAAATGAAACATCAAAACAAACCCTAGATGAGGATGCAGTGGACTGAAAACTTAAAAACACAAAATCTTTTATTTAACCAACATTAAACCATCAATTCTTTAATAATTATTAGTAACAGGCTTTACAACATTATTATTAAGGGCCGAACACCTAGGACGACATGTCCGGATGCGGGGCAAGATGTACGGGAGAAGGACACGATGAGATTTACGAGCGGATTTGTAATAAAGGAAACCCATCCCGTTAGTAATATCCTACTGCCTGTAGATTTACCTCACGGTAAAATATATATTTTTACTGAATAACACTGATATATGCGTGATATTATGTAACCGTGTCTAGCCCCATTGAAAAGGAACTTATATATATATACTTATGTGTAGATATAAAAGGACTTTTTTCAAAGCGAACCGAAAAACCTATTCAGGTTTTCAATTATCACGCCTCAACAAACAGGAACGAAGCAGTCATTAATGATATAATTTCAATGCAATTGAAACGTTTGAGCCCATTAGTGTATCCACTAGGTAGGAAAAAAGGTCACACCGAGAGCGTTTCTAAACTATACGGGCTTCAACGAAAGCCGTACCAAAGTGTTTCGGCAGAAGATTTGCCAAAATTTTATATGTTACGATGACCGTCTAACACCAGGCTGATAGTGTACTTATCAAGTTATTTTGTATGAAACGGTAACCGATTCAGATAAACCCTATTCAATAGCAAAAATACAACTGTACGTTGGTAAACCTGATTAACCGAGGTCTACTGAGGTCTACCGAGGTCTACTGAGGTCTACCGAGGTCTACTGAGGTCTACCGAGGTCTACTGGAGGATGAAAGTTCAAAATCGTGCGACACCAATTTGTTATGGGCTATCTCCTATACATAATGAAGGAAATTTACAGAAGTAGCGAAAATTTGTATTATTTCTGACATAAATGTAATAAATTTACAATAATTATTTTTATTAATATTAATTGTGTATCATCATTTGTTATAATTAGTATATAAGCTTGCAATATTGCCTTGTTAGTTTTCCTGTTATAATATTGTATTTTTAGATAGATCAGATATAACTAGTGTTCTCTACAAAATCCTAATATAAAATAAAAAGGAGGATCTAATTTTTATCTCCTCAGTGGGTTTACTACATCAGTTAGAGGTGAGGCGCAACAGATTTTGGATTTAGCTGGAGACACTCAACTAGGGAGTAAATTCCACTCTATAGAATAGTCTATAGATCCCTATGTAGTTAGCCTACTAACGTAAAGTTGTTTCATGCTTTTTACACGACTGCGCAAATAAGGAATGTAATGTTTTTAACTGAGGGGGGAGAGTTAATATATATTACTAGCAGCCCCACGCGGTTTCACCCGCACGTAAGTCCCAATCCCGTGGGAATATCGGGATACAAAGTAGCCTATGCGTTAATCCAGGTCTCCAGCTATCTACGTTCCAAGTTTCATCGCAATCGGTTCTAAATTAAATAAATAATAGTTTAAAATACTAAAAAAACACGCTTTTATAGAAAATCCAACTAAAAAATAGAAAATAAATTTTAATAAATTTATTATTGGATAAAAGCGTGGGGTGCATATAGTGTCAATAAAATGTTTATAACTATTGGCACTATGCATGCACCATGCACCCACCCTTAGCGATGATTGTGGCCAGGTTGCTTGAACGTCTAACTCTAATTCATAGAAAGCTAAGTCCTTCCTTGAAGATGGACGATGGGCAATTTGGCTTTCGCGCTGAATTGTCCACCGATTTGGCTATATATTCTCTTAAACAGGTCGTGTCGCAGTATGTCAGCCAGGAAACAAGTGTTTACGCTTGTTTCCTGGATTTAAGTCGCGCATTTGATACAATTAATCACGATTTACTGTGGAATAAACTAGATAACAGTGACGTACCGGCTGGCGTTGTGGCACTGATTAAATATTGGTATTCTAATCAGTCTAAAAACTTCAGGTGGGGAGCTGCTATATCAGACAGCTATAAGCTCGGAGTCATGTGGTGTTAGGCAGGGTGGGTTGACTTCTCCTGACCTGTTTAACCTTTATATAAATGACTTGATCTCGGAGCTGAGCAGAACGCCGGTAGGTCTTAAACTTGGTGATAGATACGTCAACAACCTGAGTTACGCTGATGACATGGTCCTTCTTAGCCCTTCGATCAAGGGTTTAAGAAAACTATCTCCGAGCGGTATGCTAATGAGCATGATTTAGTTTATGATGCAAACAAGACGGCAATGATGGTATTTCGCTCGGGGGAGATCCACAAAACGTCTCACCGGTATGGATAGCAGGTCATATATTAACATCAGACATGAAGGATGATGCTGATATCGATCGTCAGCGAAGAGCGCATTCAGTCCTTGGTAATATGATAGCGAGGAGATTTTTTAAGGCCAATGTTCAGACTAAGGTGCATTTGTTCAGAACGTACTGCCAGAGTTTTTATACGTGCCAGCTCTGGACGGTTTATACCAAGAGGTCTAAGAGGAGGTATAAGTTTAGTTTAGAAACTAATATTTAAACTGTTCTGAATTAAAGTCATATTATAATTATTATTATTATAAAAGCGTGTTTTTTTAGTTTTTTTAAATCTAATATTGCATTGTCATCGGTCTTTGACAGGTGTGCAAAATTTGAATGAAATCTGGCCGTTTAAAGTGGGTCTAAATCGCACTCTAAGGAGTCTGTTACAAACAAACATACAAGTGAAGAATAATATAAAGCGAAAAAAATTTAATACGGCAGTTGCATGGCGGCATTTTTTTTTTTTTATATTATAGGGGGCAAACGAGCAGACGGGTCCCCTGATGGTAAGTGACTACCGTCGCCCATGGACACCTGCAACTCAAGAGTCACAAGTGCGTTGCCGGCCTTTGAGAAAGGGGTACGCTCTTTTCTTGAAGGTTTGATGGTCGTATCGGTCCGGAAACACCGCAAGCGACAATTTGTTCCAAAGGTTGCTTGTGCGAGGCAAAAAAACAGCTTGTTACAGTACATGGCGATCAATAACTGCTTAGCATCAGCCAACTTACCGTTTCCTCTCTTAATAGTATAAAGAAAGTGACGATGAATCACGGAATTAAGGTTGGAACATCATATTCGAGATATACATTTAGATAAAATATATCCAGATCGGCCGTTTCGCTCACGTTGAGCAATTACGGGCTCAAGGATGCTGATAAAATTTTGTGTTATTTGGAATGGGACTAGGTATATTACATATCATGACGTAAACGACATACGATAGTCTTAGTCAATTGAATACAAAGACAAATATGAAATTGTCTTGTATGGAAATATTTAAAATATGAAAATTAGAGAGTTCGTTTCGCCTTTACTTCAAACACGTTTATCGCATTACAAGTGTAGATCTTTATAAAACTCCTATTTCTTTAAGTGGTTTAATTTAATAAAAAGTACTAAACTGTCCTCCTTTGCCTATTTATATATATCTATACAAATAAAAATGAATCGCCAAATGTGTTGCTAAGCGCAAAATCCGAGAATGGCTCGACCAATTCGGCAATTTTTTTTTTATATTTTCTTTAAGGCACAAGGTAAGTTCTTATGGAGAGAAAAAACGTAAAAATTGCTAGGAAAATAGAAAAAAACAACACATTTCTTTTCTTATACAAACCACAGACCAAATAATACTTAATTAAAACACGTGTCCCCAGCTGTCACACATTTGTCGTCAATCAATAACTTTTGACAGAACAAAGTCTGTCGGGGCAGCTAGTAATCTATAAAAATTTCGTGTCATGGTTGGTCGCGATGAACTCCTAAACTAATAAAATAATTTTAATGAAATTTTGCACAATGTGTGCAGATTGGTCCAACTTGAGAAGTGGGATAGTTTTTTTTTATAGCAAATTACCTAGCATCAGCAACGCGTGATCGGGTACAAACTAGTTACGGTGGACCGAACAGTTATTTAAACCTAGGTGTTTCCTTTTTATTCACGGCTATTATTAGGAGTAGATGGTCGCATTCGGTTAAACCTAGGTTAAGCCTTCTTTCTACTGGCTATACCTAGATATAGCCAATGCAAAATAACAGTTGTTTTTGAATAAATATACTTACTGAATAAAATATATGATATGTGCTATCAAATTTCAAATAAAAAATATGTAACAAAAAAAAATTACTTAAACTTCTTAACCAATATATATATATTTTTTTTTAATAATAATAACTGGACACATCTCACACACGGCCGTCTGATCCCAAACTAGGCAGAGCCTGTACTATGGTAACCAGACTGCTGATAAACATACTTATATATTTCTAAATACATACATATTATAGATAAATTACACCCAGACACAGAACAAATAATCATGCTCATCACACAAATATTTGTCCTGGGTGGGAATCGAACCCACGACCTCCGGCTCAGCAGTCAGGATCACTAACCACTAGGACCAACAGGCCAGTCAAATAATTGAACAATGAACAAACCTTCCTTCAAAATTGAAGTAGTACACGTATTATAGATTAATGCTATTTAGTTACTTAAAATAAGTTTTTTCATTAGAGCTTCCTATAATCATTATTTGTGATCAGAGCAAACTTAAATACATTATTAATTACTGGTTCAGATCAAATTTTCCTCATTAATTAGAACAAGATAAACTTGAGTGACATGGAGTTTTACAGTGATATCTTTTGTATCGTTGTCCTCCTGATGTAGATTAGATTTAGCATTAGCTACGCGAGAAACAATATCAACGTCGAAACGACTCATGTAATACAGAAAATGATTTCTAGAATATAATTAATGAATAGCGCCAAACTGATTACCCAAGGACGACGTAAGGCAAAATGTACAAATATGTACACGCGAACGAATCCGCGAGTGGAACAGCTAGTAAATTATATAAGCACCGGCAATGTAATGGCTAAGGCGTCGGAATTGCGATCAAGGAATTGCGAGTAACGAACCCCACCCAGTGCACTACCGGCGTGAATCCATTCCAAACACAAGCACTTAGCTTAGCTGGAGGGGTTAATAAGAATATTACGTGGGAGAGCGATGCTTCGGCATGTATGGGCCGGCTCGACTCCGCTCGATACCACGGAAAACCGGTACCGCCTCACAGAAAACCGGTAATGAAACAATGATTGCATTGCTTTTCGCCGCGTGATTGAGGTTACCAGAGGCCCTAACCCTTACCTCTCCCCTATTCCCGTCCTTCCCCTCTCCCCCCTCTTCCCCTATTCACACATTAAAGGGCGGCAACGCACTTGTGATTCTTAAGTTACAGGTGCCCATGGGCGGCGGTAGTCATTTACCATCAGGTGACCCGTCTGCTCGTTTGCCCCCTATACCATAAAAAAAAAAATTGTAATGGGTTGCTAGTTTAGTTTAGTTAGTGGTTGCCACGTTGCTAGTATTCTTTAAAAAAGAACTTCTTTCAGTCTCACTTAAAAAGTACCTTACTCTATTCATCCGTTCTAGATCCTATTGTACTATAGTTGGCGTCTAAATAACGCTTTGTTATATATTCCAGAATATAATTATAATAATTCTAAATTTTATATTTGGTACAACAATTCCTATTGTTGTACCAAATGCAGAGATTCATATCTATAAGGATCCCTTCCACTCGGACCGCGCTAGCGTTTGGACGTGTACCTACACTATATTGATAATTAATTTTTAAACTTATTAGTAAACCATTTAAAGCAAGGTTTGCACAGAAAAGTAACTAGTACTAAATATCGTGACCACGATCTATATCTCTATGCTAAATCAATATGCCTAAATTTTCAAGATCACTCTCCAGCGGTGGCCCGTCACAAAACATTTCAGATACTGAGTTACCCAAAAACGAGACAAAAGACTACTTGAATCAATTGAGGAAAAGTTTTCTAGTTTTGAAGGTGAAATAAAGAGCATGATTGAGAAATGGGAACAAAACCTTCAATGCTTGCCTGGACCAACTCATTTTTAAGGTAGCAAGACTAATCTCAAGTCTCAGTGAGATAGTGTAGTGGAATGGGATAGGATTCTCACTAAAATTTAAAATATGGCAAAAGATGTTGTTCTCCTAACTTCTATAATCCACCCAATTCACAAGGGTAGAGACAGGGGTTCCGTAAAGAATTACCGACCGATTTCAATACACTCTGTTCACACTGTTCTTTCGAAAGTATTAAAAAATATTAAAAAAAGAGATTTCTATCGTATTTAGGAAAACAAAATATTTTGGCGAACAATCAATATGGTTTCAGAGTAGGCAAATCCACGTCTCATGCAGTGTCCGATTTCACAGATTTCTAAACTAAGCACCTTAAACAGATAACATGAAAGATAATAAAGATAAATTATTGGATTGTTCCTAGACCTGGCAAAGGCTTTTGATATGGTATCTATCCCAATCCTTGTAGATAAGATCGGAAACATACGTATAAGAGGCAAAACATTAGCTTTATTTAAGGATTACTTTAGTAATAGAAAACAGAGGTTTACAATAGATGGTCATTGTAGTAATGACGCTCCTGTTGCTTACGGCGCTCCTCAGGGTAGTGTACTTGGGCCGACTCTATTTTGAATCTATATAAATAGCTTTTGCAATTTGGAAATAAAAACCTGTCAAATGTTTACTGTTGTTGATAACACAGCGCTCATATTGTATGAGAAAAGTTTTGAGGACGCAAATGATAATGCTAATACTAGATTAAGCCTTAATTAAGCCTTTCTAAAAATATGTAGAATAAGTTAGTGAAACAATAATCAAAATTGGTCTATCACTTTTAAGAAAATCTAAATATAAACACATATAAAAACATACAAACATACAATGTATGTTTGTATGTTTTTTGAAGTCGGTGATATATTAGACGGAATTCACGTTTGTATTGGGTATTGAATTTCAATTAATAAACGAGTTGAGGGTACTTACAAATTAATACTAAGTATCTATACTCGGTTTACTAGACATAAGTAAAAAAAATTGTTGTGTAAATATCTCAGAGTTTTGGTGTAGTGTTTAAGGTTTTTGTATTCATTAGTGAATTATAAGTGCTGTTATCAATATTGTGTCACTGGAAAAAAAACTAGCGTCTTCAACACAGACTTGGCCTAGTTTAGACGCTAGTATACAAGTACAAAAGTTGTTGTGCAAAAGCGACAAAAAATGATTAATATCTATATGGATACTATATAATACAAGTTGATCTCAAATTAGCGGCCTCGGCTATGAATAATAAAGAAGAAAATAAAGCTGTGACCTGTGTTATGTTTTCATACTGTAGTTCATAAAACCTTATGCATTAAATGGATTTTGTATGAATAAGACCCAATTTCCACTTGAGCGTACACTTAGAACTATCTTCACTTACTAACTATAGGTGTACGTTTATCTGAGATGTGTCCTTTATCAACGACTCCTTGCCCGGACACTGGCCTTTAAATGATGTTTTGCCGCCTCGAGGGAGGTTTTTTAACGTGCAAGTATTTTGTCGTACTAAAATAAGAAGTGCTTAAGTAATTTTTGTGTTTTTATTAACAGCAATGTTATGTGACATTCGGTAGGGTAGTTGACTATCAAATCAATATATTTTTACTAAACGTCAAAAAATGATAAGGTTTGACGTCACGACTTACTGATGAAATTATTTATTTTGAACGTAGGAGTTATTTTCTGCGGATCATAAGATCTGTTCACGTTTGCTGAAGGGTTGGTAGAGCGATCAATCTGTATCTTCGAATTTATTCTACCAAAAAAATACTAGAGTACCTTACGCTCCGCAGCCTTACGTTGAGCAATATAATTAAAAAATATCGCTTTTAAATTGTGTTAGTTGTAATCTAAGTTTAACACGGGGATGGAAAGTTATGAACACGAGTTAAATGTTCCAACCTAGCTAACGTCCAACTATTTAAGTGGGCTAAGGCTCAAATGAAAGAGCTCGAATCTTAGAAGAAAACGAACCGCGTACCTGAATTAGAACAGAAAGAGAAAGTAAGCTATGAAAACATAATAAATGTAAAAAAAACTGCAAAAATCGATTGAATAGAACAGCTGGAGGAACTCTTAACATAATTAACATATATATTTTAAATATATATGTATAGGTAAACGTCAGTTTTTGATTATACACACCGTTGAACGAAAATTGATTCCTTTGAATTCCTCTATCCGTTTTCAAGTCGGAACAGACTGGTTACATGTGTGACAATAGGCCGCATGGCAATTTGAAATAGCCAATTGGTAGAGTTTTGTTATTTTTATTTGCCTTCCTGCTTTAGATGTATTGATAAGTGAGTTGTTTGGGACGTATCTATTCATACCTATACGAGCTCAGTTGCGTAGGATACTAACCATCTGGACTAGACCAGACTTGTTTACTACTACATTACTTTACGTTTTATTTTTCTTTATAAAAGACAACTTCGCACTCGACAATTCCTGGGTCGCCGGGATTTTACAAACATTTAGGACACAAAGCACACAGACTCGGGATAACTATTTGTGGATCACACAAATTTTTATGCTGTGTGGTGATCGAATCCTCAATACTCGGCGCGGTGTACTAGCGAGACGACCGCTTTGACCATTTCATTACCACTTACACACATTTTTATAATGACACTAGTTGTTGTCCGCGACATCGTTCGCGTGGAGAAATTTTGTTGAAATCTATCCAAATTCATGATTTTTTTGTTTCGTAAGAACCTTCTACAAAGTTTACTAAAAAATATAAAAAAAATTGAATGAAATCGGTTAAGTCGTTCTCAAGTTATGGCGTGATTCATTTTTATGTATATTGATAACTGTGGAAGGACGGGTGTTATATGTCCCTCCAACACAAAGGGAGGATCCTCCGACCAGGCGAGGTGATCATGCCTGGCGAGCCGCGGCCCAACGCTTGATGTTGGGAAGTTGTATATATACTAATCGGCGCGAGAACTCTCATAGCGCGATGCAGGATTAGTAGGTTTTGTAGATGTTTCTTGTTGCTGTATGTAGAAGTCGCCACATCACTCCCCTCCAAGACCGGAGGTCGATATCTTGATGAGTCAGCTGTCTATGCTCTATTAAGGCGCGTGCCAGGGCCAGTAGTGAGTAGTATCGGTGAGTCGGAACTGAGTGCCGCAAGTTCCAGTGAGTCGGAACTGTATTCCGCTAGTTCCAGTGAGTCGGAACTGAATGCCGCTAGTCCCAGTGAGTCGGGGCTGCGTGCGGTGCTGCGTGCGGTGCTGCGGTGAAGTCCCCAGTGAGTCGGGGCGGTTGCTGCGTAGTGGCTGGCTGCTGCGTAAACGGGAGAGAGATGCTCTTCTTACGTGGACCGTAGGTGCAGTGTGCTGTGCCTATACGCTGATGAGGCCGTAGGGGTAACCAGGCTGGAGCGGTCGCTGCAGGCGTAGGATATCCCTGTTGAGGCCGAGGATGCTGGCTGGCTGAGACTTGATTACCGCTCATTGCTGTAGGAGTGTATACGACGGTGGCGATGATGATACTGCTGATCCGTCCATGAAGGCTGCTTCCAATCACGTCGGGGTCACCACTGTGGAGGGACGGGTGTTATATGTCCCTCCAACACAAAGGGAGGATCCTCCGACCAGGCGAGGTGATCATGCCTGGCGGGCCGTGGCCCAACGCTTGATGTTGGGAAGTTGTATATATACTAATCGGCGCGAGAACTCTCATAGCGCGATGCAGGATTAGTAGGTTTTGTAGATGTTTCTCGTTGCTGTGTGCGAGTTATATGTATATCACATTCCGACTATATTCTATCTCTGTTCCAATTCATCATTATCCAGATGTTTTTGCGTGAACGAGTAACAAACATCCATCCATCCTCACAAACTATCCCCTTAATAATATTAGTAAGATTAGCTAAGATTTACCTCGGGATTTAATCGATCGATACTTTTTTACTCGACGCTTCGACCGAATTGCACCGATCATGGGCACGGGTGAACTGTTGAGAGCTCGGCGACGCGACGCCACCGTGAGTTGCGAGTTTACACATTTAATACGTATTACGAGTCTCGAAAGTATAAAAAAATAGCTCTAGGTAGGTATGTCATGAAATTTCTAATGTCATGCAAACTGACCAACTTCAATAAGTAATAATAGGGCCAAATAACTATTATTTGATAAAGAAAATAATAGATAAAAAAAGAAACTATTTACTGCCAGAAAGTTATAGGTACATGTACAATGTAAGAATGTCCAATGGCCCCACACTAGGCAAGCCTGTCCTGTGGGTCCCTAGACGATTACTAAATACAAGTACAATGCTGACGGACAACTCAAGAGTTTATAATTACTGGTTACCTCCTAGGATCCAGCGGTCCATGTCCTTGGTCGCCCCTTGAATTGTGATAAAAAAACCTTTAAATTTCTTCTCGCAAATTCTTTAAAGAGAATTCTTATCATAAAAAAAGTAAAGCCTTTATAACGAAACGTCAAACATTGTAGCCGGTACGTATTTAATTACCAATTGGATGATAGTGCGTTATCTGTCGTACAACACCGGATAAATGAACGACGATTCTGTGACGAGTCATGGCGTAGGTTTTGTGCACTTTGAAATATAAAATATTTTGTTGAGGGAAAGTTTTGAAACGTGTCTCATTTCTATAAGATATAGTTTAATGACTGAGTGAGTTGAATGACATGTCCTATAATTGTCCTGAAGTGTTATTTGCGAAGCTAGTTTTATCTGGAACTTGATTAATTGGGGCGTGTATCTAAGTCTGAAGTGTACTGTGCTGAGAGTTATTGAATGATTTCTCGATAAGAATCCAGATTCCTTGCGGTAAGTAGGACTTTCTTAGGAATATTTGTATAACAAACAAATTTACAAAATGTACCTATTCCAAATTTGGAATGCTTTTTTTTAATTTTCTAGTTCCGTGCGCGCAATTTTCTTAATAAGGGGACAAAGAATTCCCTTCTCGTATTAATAGATTTATTATAAGTTTGGTGTAGCTCACATTTGGTTTAGACTCGTTAAAAATCATTAAAACATATGTTTGCTTCTTAATAAAATGCGTAAATGAACAGTAATCAATTCACCTAAAAAAATAATTCATCGTAATTATTAGATTATTATTCGGCGGTTCAACCTGTAAAACAACTATTTCTATTAAGTGTTTGAGTCGTAAGATGTATGTTTGAAACTACTGATAAAAACAATGTACGATGTTAGAATAACAACTTCCGTGAATGGTATTATTAAAGAAACATGGTTGTTCTCACGTGTGTATTTCAAGAATACCTGAATAGTTTTGGACCCGACAGAGGCCGCGATGAAGTGACGTCGTGCCGCGTCGGTTTTGGTGGTCGGCCTGACACCGACGGGTCGCACAACCGTATATGTTTAACTAGCTGCGCCCTGCGGTTTCACCAGCTTAAGTCCCGGTACTGTGGGAATATCGGGATAAAAAGTAGCCTTTGTGTTAATTTAGATCTCCAACTATCTACATACCAAGTTTCATCGCAATCGGATCAGTAGTTTTTGCGTGAAAGAGTAACAAACATCTATACATCCACACATCCATACATCCTCACAAACGATCACGTTTATAATATTAGTAGAATAGGGTAGGATGTATTTTATTCCATTAACTGAAGAAATCGTTGATTTGCAATGATACTTTAAGAAGATGGAGTAAAAATGTATTTTTAATTATTGGCAAATCTAGACTTTAGGCAACAAAACAATAAATAATTATGTATTTGTATTGTTT
Organism: Callimorpha dominula; assembly: GCA_949752705.1. NCBI lineage: Eukaryota > Metazoa > Arthropoda > Insecta > Lepidoptera > Erebidae > Callimorpha > Callimorpha dominula. The sequence goes on along the minus strand of OX457006.1, from coordinate 21,033,765 downwards.
TACGAATTTATCAGAAATCGACACAACCAGAAGTATAACCCTACTCTACTATTGGTATGCTGTGAGTTTTTGACTGGGTACTTCCACCTTACGAAGTACTTCCCCAGTTGAGTAGCTCTTATTTGTGCAAAATTATTCTGTATCCTCCCTCCGTGATATTTGCAATTATATGAGTGCACGACCAGTATTTTTACTTAATTGAATCATTGTTTCCCCACAGGCTGGTTTATTCGTGGCACTAAAGTTGGTTGCGCTGGCGCAGGCCGGCAAGGACATAAATATGAGCAATATACACTCAGAGGCGCCGCCACCTAAAGTTGTGAGTATATTTAAGATACATATAGACATTACCATCACCGATCTCTGGTAACGAGTTCACAGTTTCTAGCATCCTATCATTACGAACAGGATCTATGACTGTTCTGAGTTAGAAGAAAGACAATCTTCATAAACAGTCACCGAGCAGGCCTGGTGATGGCGGGAAGTGCAACCTATCACCCGACTAAATACTCAAAGAGATGGTTCTTTCGGTACGTCTTTTGAGCAGAGTTTATTCTGCTTCAAGGTGACCAGGTAGCCAGTTATGTTCTTGAGGGTACTACCGCGCTGCAGGAATGATATCGGACGAGATATAAATCTTAGTGAATAATACCTTTTCTGGAGATGTATTTCACATTGTTATGTTTAACGATTGCATTAACGTTTGAGTAGGTACTTACGTGTCTTTCGTGTATGTGCCTGAAGTTTTGATCGTGGTCATGAATGACTTCCTGAAAAGAGGAAATTAAAAAATAAATGTTACTGTGAAGGATCCGTGAAAATAATTGCTGGGGCCGTACCATTGAGTACCTCTACTAACTGGTGATTTCAAAGAGTGACCTTGAAGTTCTTTGCTGCATTTGTTCTCAGAAGGCTCAACCATTTGGTGGCAAGGCGATATATATGTATATATCGTCCGACTATTTTTACGATGACAAAAAGAGTTAATTTGAAAAACAATTAGAATCTGATCATTATAACTTATCGTTATTTCCAGGGCGAGCTTCCCAAAGTACCTCCAGTGAGTGCGACACCTCCGGCGCGGCCGGCGGCGCCCTCCCCCGCGCCCTCCATGCCGCTCAGCGACTGGAGCATGAAGCCAGCGGAGAGGGACAAGTATAACCAGCTATTTGAGTCATTGCAGCCCAACAATGGCCTTATCGCTGGGAATAAGGTGAGATAGTTATTCCATTTTTATCGATGGACATTGAGAAAGGCTAGTTAAATATTTTTTCTGAGGGAAAATCCATATTTTTTTAAGTGAAAACGCCTTTTTCCACTAACCAAAAGTTCCCAATGTGCGTACATTGGGAACTTTTGGTTAGGGGAAAAAGCATTGAACTCGCGTGACCGTCACGCTCAGATGACAGATGTGTCAGTTATGTTTTCACTTCTGACGTGCAGTACTATGATTTTTTTCTTTTCAGGGTTCCGTACCTCGAAAGGAAAAACGGAACCCTTATAGGATCACTTTGTTGTCCGTCCGTCCGAAGGTCTGTCTGTCTGTCAAGACCCTTTTTCTCAGGAACGTGTGGAGGGTATCAAGCTAAAATTTATATCAAATATTCAGGTCTACTGTCCCTTAAAGCTGTAAAAATCAAACTTCTAAGCCAACGCAATCACACAAAAAGACACAACCGTTTATGCCGCAAATTTCCGCAAATTTTCGACACTCGCAAGGGAATCAAAACCTACAGGGTACTTCCCGTGAACTCAGAATCTTGAAATTTGGTACGAAGCAACGTCCTATAGCACAGATAAAGGAAAATTGTGAAAACCATACATTTTTAGTTACATCATATAATGAACATATTTTACGGAACCCTCGTTGCGCGAGTCAGACTCGCACTTGGCCGGTTTTTTTTTCTTAAAAGTGATATCACAATGAGTAAGCAGAACATTTTACCGAAAAAAATCAGTAATTACCCCATACGGCCGTTTGATTGAATTCGAAAACAGGTGTGAAGCAATGCTTTCGTTGCGTTATCCAAAGAAATCATTGCTTGCCGAACGAGTGAGGTTAATGGGATTGATTGAATCCCCCCCCCCCCCCCCTGCTCCCACCTTAAAGACCGGCAACGCATTTGTGTCTCTTGAGTTGCAGATGTCAGTTCGGTTCATCAGGCGGCGGCAGTCACTTATCATCAGGTGACCCGTCTGCTTGTTCGACCCTATCCCATAAAAAAATAAAACTCATTCAGGTGAACGTTACGATCACATGGAAGATGATCAAATAAGCAGCTTCCAGCTTATTCAATTCAAATTTTTTAAACCTTGGACCTGTTCTGATGATGGAGCTAGGAAGTCTATTCTTTACTTTCTTTTTTATTTTTAATTCGGTTCGCCATTATAGCGTTTTTTTAGTTTAAAGCGTCCATTAGACGCTCATGTAAACGTCAATCATTACCAAAAGTCATGATTGACGGAATAATATCAACATTAAAATCTCATTATGCAAAAGTGAATCTGCATTAGACGATAGGTTATTTATCAATCACCGTTTTGATCGTGGCAAAACTGACAGCAAAACCTACCATGTATGAGCGCCTTCACTATAATTTATTTACTCAAAACTCAAGCTCACTCAATTGAATTGCTTTACGATTAGACTGATGTTGATTATTATCTTTCTTGCGTTCAAGGTGAAAGGAGTCTTAATGGAGTCGAAGCTTCCTATAGATACCCTTGGCAAGATCTGGGATCTCGCCGATCAGGATAAAGATGGGATGCTTGACAGACACGAGTTCATGGTGGTAAGTTTATATTTTCTTTCCGACTTTACTGTTACCGCAATCGTGACAAACAAATATTGACATTATTTTATTAAGGTTCAAAATCAAGGGAAACGCTCATTAAAGATGTGTCTTGCATGTAAGCCTGATTAGTTACGAGCCAGACAGACGCCCGTTATCAAGGGGCGAAGCGGCCTGTCGCGTCGGTGGACTTTTTGTGTGTCTAATGATTTTTTTTTATGTTGGAAACATGCGGATTAACACTCCTGTTTCCGTTGCGTTGTGTGTTGTTATTTAATTTTTTTGTATTTATTTCTCCTAAAGCAATATACTTATAAATGAAATTATCGTAAATACCGTATAAAACGTCCTTATGTAATTATGTTATATTATTATAGTAATTACTTTGTTATCCTTTTGTTACAGGCCATGCACCTGGTGTACAAAGCCCTGGAGAAGCACGCGGTGCCCACGACGCTCCCCCCCGAGCTGCGCGCCCGGCCCGCGCGGCCCCCCTCGCGCCCTCCGTCCCGCCCCCCGTCGAGACCCCCGTCGCGCCCCCCGTCCCCCGGCTCTCGCCCCCCCCGCCCCCAGGCCCTGCCCCAGCAGCCGCAGGGAAACGCCGCGTTACTGGAGGGACTCTTGGATCTATCGACAGTGAGTTCATCACTTCTCGTTGAACAAACACATAAACTACAACTACTAAGTAATTTGCAATAAAAAATATATTGTGACTATAAGATAAAACTATACTATTTCTCAAATTGGACCAAACTGCACACAGTGCGTAAATTTCATTAAACTCGTTTTATTACTTTAGAAGTGAAGTTTCTGCTTCGATTTCTAGAAATCTGGTTGTCAGAACTGATCCGCGTTTAGTAAAGGTTAAGGCAGAAAGCGGGCGAAGCAGCGTGAGCGGTTAAAATGAACTAGCGCCGAGCGTGGGCGCTATGTGTCCACTTCTTTATTAATTAGTACATTGACTCTGCTTACGTCGCATCGCCGTCCCGCCCCACCCGCTGTCTGCCCCAACCTTTATAGAGAGAGAGAGTCTTCATTGACATATAAATATCATGTTTGCTTTTCGTTAGCCGCCTTCACAAATCGCCCCGCCCATACCGCCGGTCCCTTCCGCAGTCTCCCACCTGCCCCCCCCCACGTGGGTGGTGACGCCGGTGGAAAAGGCGACGTTCGACGCACAGTTCGCGGCGGCTGACACCGACAGAGACGGGTTTGTGTCCGGCCTCGAGATCAAACACGTGTTCCTCGATTCTGGATTACCTCAACAGACGTTGGCACATATATGGTAAGCGTTGCACTCTTTTTGGTATTTTTCCTATATCATTCAAGATGTTTCTAATATTGCGACACTTGCTTAAAACTTTGTACAAAAGATAACACTAAAATAACATTTATTAAACACATTCCACCTTTTTTCTTTTGTGTGGAAACCTCCATGGGTCATCACCTCACTGGAGCTAACGGTGAAGGTGAACGTGCGTCTAATGGTGAAGTGGTATGTAGGAATCGAACCGATTAGAATTACACGGTGTTTACTACAAGTGGGTCTATTGCAAGGGACCCGGGTGTACCCTAAGAAGGAAGCTTCCGGAAACCCCTACAGACCTTGGCCGCCTCTTGATCAACAGGTGGCCATACTGTGATGTACGGGGGGCCTTGCCCCATACGTCGCGCCACCTTTTCAGGACTGCTCCTGCTAATGGACTGGGTAATGGACAGCCTCACCCGTTACCCCCAGGCTAGTGTTCATGAGACCGGAGAGTACTCATTCTCTACCGTACCCAAATCCGCCGCCTCTTTAGCTAACATCACCTCAAAATGACGCGACGGAATTCCCACTCTCGCTTCGGACCATGGTCTCAAGTGAAAGGTTTCTCGCACCATTTCAACTGTTTTCATGACAAACAGAGGTGATAAGGCCTGGAAATGCAAACGGTCATAACGTATAAACGGATAGTTCTTTTCAAAAATTCTTTTTGTAACTGCACGCTAGAGTTCATGCCATTAGTAATTTATTTATTTATTTATTTATTTATTTATTTATTTATTTATTTATTTATTTATTTATTTATTTATTTATTAGAAACTCAACAGCTTGTTTTCCATATACATAGGCAATAGTGTAGGTACCACCAGCAGCATTGACTAACGCTTGCTTAAACACTAGTAGGTAACATATTTTCAATGAATTATTTGCTGGTGCCACCTATAACAACAAGGTCTTAAGCCAATAATAGAGTTTCCTGGCATTTAAAAAGGCAGAAGTGTAAATGTAACACAGAGTTGGCAAAAATAAAAGTAACAACAGATACAACTAATAATACAAGTTAATACCCAATGATGTGCTGCATGGATTTATGGCATAATTTAAGAGTTAACAAGAGTACTCACAATTCGTTCACGGTATTCGTTTTTAGATAGGTGAAACAGGTCGACACTCGAGAAACGTGAGTTATAGGTACGAGGCAACCTAGTCATAATAGCATTTTTACCGTAGTTAGTACGATGAAGAGGGACATTGAATAATTTAGTGTTTCTAGTGCGCTTTTTGGCAACATTGAAACTAATTTTGGAAAGTAAATGAGAACAATCTATATTACCACGCAAGATGTTATAGAATAAAGACATGTCTAACATAGTACGTCTGTTAGTAAGTAACAGTATGTTATAATGTTTACAGTCATCCATATATGACTCGTGACGCCTTCTCGTCTTAAAGTTAAGAAACTTGACAAAACGTTTCTGGATGCACTCTAATCTATCAACATATATTTTGTAATGAGGTGACCAGACGGGACAGCAATACTCCAGAATACTGCGAACATAAGCGTAGTAAACTATTTTTAAGTAAGCGTATTTTTAAGTAATTTAAGTAAGCGTATCATTGTCAGACACAGCTTGGATGAGTTCAAATTTTCATGCTACAATCAAAAATGTTTTTATTTTCTAATTTTACTTACTGAAAATACGTAAACATCGAAACGAGTGATGTCATCGTGCGTGTATTTCCAGGGCGCTGTGCGACATGGAGGGCGTGGGCAAGTTGTCGTGCAACCAGTTCGCGCTGGCCATGTGGCTGGTGCGCGGCGCGCTGCGCGGCGTGGCGCCGCCGCCCGCGCTGACGCCTGACATGCTCCCGCCGCCGCAGGACGCGCTGCAGCTGCTCGCGCAGGTACAGTGTGACACCGGCCTTATGTTACCTAACAGTTGTCGTGCGACCAGTTCGCGCTGGCCATGTGGCTGGTGCGCGGCACGCTGCGCGGCGTGGCGCCGCCGCCCGCGCTGACGCCCGACATGCTCCCGCCGCCGCAGGACGCGCTGCAGCTGCTCGCGCAGGTACAGTGTGACACCGGCCTTATGTTACCTAACAGTTGTCGTGCGACCAGTTCGCGCTGGCCATGTGGCTGGTGCGCGGCGCGCTGCGCGGCGTGGCGCCGCCGCCCGCGCTGACGCCCGACATGCTGCAGGACGCGCTGCAGCTGCTCGCGCAGGTACAGTGTGACACCGGCCTTATGTTACCTAACAGTTGTCGTGCGACCAGTTCGCGCTGGCCATGTGGCTGGTGCGCGGCACGCTGCGAGGCGTGGCGCCGCCGCCCGCGCTGACGCCCGACATGCTCCCGCCGCCGCAGGACGCGCTGCAGCTGCTCGCGCAGGTACAGTGTGACACCGGCCTTATGTTACCTAACAGTTGTCGTGCGACCAGTTCGCGCTGGCCATGTGGCTGGTGCGCGGCGCGCTGCGCGGCGTGGCGCCGCCGCCCGCGCTGACGCCCGACATGCTGCCGCCGCCGCAGGACGCGCTGCAGCTGCTCGCGCAGGTACAGTGTGACACCGGCCTTATGTTACCTAACAGTTGTCGTGCGACCAGTTCGCGCTGGCCATGTGGCTAATGCGCGGCGCGCTGCGCGGCGTGGCGCCGCCGCCCGCGCTGACGCCTGACATGCTCCCGCCGCCGCAGGACGCGCTGCAGCTGCTCGCGCAGGTACAGTGTGACACCGGCCTTATGTTACCTAACAGTTGTCGTGCGACCAGTTCGTGATTCCAATTCACCCCAAAAACAATAGATTTTACATTGAGAACTTACCTTTGTCGATATGATAGCTTAATCACTAAACAACGTTTGTAACACCCAACCGTCTTTTGTAATTGCAAATAAAATTTTGAGAGCAAAGTTTCGAGCACTGAAATATTTGGCTCTAGGAGAGGTTAACTTCAAATGTACTTTTTTTTTCTATTTTGCTGCCAATGACAAACCTATTCAGTTATGATATAAATAATTTCAATATTCTACTATTATACAAAAGTTATTAACACAGCGTCGAATTTTTTTCCTGGTTTTATCCCTATTCACTTCTTCATCCGTAATCACCCCATTCTACCAGTACCTATTGAAAAAAATTTGGTCAGATAATTTTTTCTATTTAAATTATGTGAAAACGTCTGCGACACGAAAAATGAAACAAAACATTCACAACTTAATGATTTATGGTCGAGTATTGCCTAATAGGCGATTTATTATATTATAAATAAAAATTAAATGCTGTCCGTTGGTATGCGTATCACTTGAAAACGGCTAGGTCGGTATGACTTATTACTTTTTTTTTTAGATGTTAATAATAGTTCAATAAGGTTTTTAGGGAAAGAAAAATCAGAAAAGTTACCCGAAAAATTGGGAAAATTGGGGAAAGGTGGAGTTGTTTTTATAAAAAAAAAAAATACATGAAATTCTGACAGTACAACGTCTGTCGGACTAGCTAGCTTAAATAGATAATGTGTCATAATAATTAAATTAATAAAACATTTAAATAGAAACAAATCGTAATTTTCATAAACATGAACTCGTCGTGGTGACAGTCCCTGCGTCATCCGCTTCAAACTGGCGAGTCGATAACTGTAACATGCATCTACGCCAAGACATAGGGTGTAGTGCGTGGGCGCTGCAGGGAGCGCCACGCGCGGGCGCCGAGCGCCAGCAGCAGCGCCGCGAGCGCGACCAGCGCCAGCAGCACGCGCCGCGCCGCGCCGCGCGCTCGCCCCGGCCACGCCAGCAGCCGCACCGCGCCGCACAGCTTGTCGCGCTGCCAGCAGCTGGAACGTGTTGCCAATACGGCCGCCATTATTCTAATTCAATATCTTTATTTCTTAACTAGCAGCGCCCCGCGGTTTCACCCGCGTAAGTCCCGATCACGTGGAAATATCGGGATAAAATGTAGCCTATATGTTAATCCAGGTCTCCAGCTATCTACATACCAAGTTTCATCGCAGTCGGTTCAGTAGTTTTGGCGTGATAGAGTCACAAACATCCATACATCCATGCATCCACACATCCATACGGATGTATGGATATACTCACAAACTTTCACGTTTATAATATTAGTAGGAAAATGCTAAACAATTATTTAAAATCGCCCTTTAAAATAATTAGAAGGTCGTTTGTGTGTTAAATTTGTGTAATCGACACACAAAGTCACCGCAACAATAAGTTGCTTTTTCAAAAGTAACAACTACCGTATCTGGCTGTCGATCTATAACCGCCCGTTTCCCAATAGTTAAGCCTTCTGAGAAGAAATCGGGCAAACAAATTCATTAACAAATTATGTTATAAACGTTCTACATAAAATTAAAAACATTTTTATACAACATTCTAGAGGTATAAAAGCTGTGAAAGATTTATATAAATAGTTCGTAAAAGAGATAGTATTAAAACTAATTGCCTTTTTTCTATAACTATAGCCTTTATTCTATCTATGAAACGTGGAGCTGGCAAATTATTAAGAGGTGATTGATGTGTAAATTATTTCGGAGTCGTATTAATTAAAACCACACTGTCTTTGACATTAAACCATTTCCAACCTTCAACAATACGCATTTCCCTGCGACCCCATTTATTTGGAAAACGTCCTCTCTGAACAGTTAACCGAGCAACGTGGCCCTTTCCGTCACTACCCAGCCATGTATAGCAAAAAAGTTTTCATCCTCACAGCCCCAAGGGAACATCATTCATTAATTCATGACTCCTTGAGAAGCCTTCCTATTTTTGCCTGGGCTACGTTAACCGTTTGTGATCAAACGAGGGTGTGTGTCATGTCAATCGCTTTGAAACTACCAAGAGGTGAAACTATGCCGCGCTGATGATAAGAGACTAATAAAGTATATAATTTAACACTACATTACCTGTATACATTAGCATCTCTATACAAGACTTTGGTGATCACCAAATGGTCTCTGGAATTAATATACATTCTTCCACCAGTCGCTTTGTCTAAATCCCTCGGTACCATCAGCTTGGTGCCCAAACGCCACGTTATTGGTACGTCACTTAATGTTGTTCTGTAATGAGTAATTTTTTTTAAAGACATCTCCCGCATTAGGAATATTCAAGTGTCGCGGGGGGCTTCACAAACATTCAAACAACGGACACAAAGAACACCCAAACTCGGGACAACGATTTGTGGATCATACAAATTTTTGTCCCGTATGGGATTTACCCAGGTGACCACTTAAACCATTGCGCCATCCGTGCAGTCATAATATTGTTTATAAATAGTGAAATTTAATTAGGAGTTAAAGGGCAGAAACCTACACGGTGTCCTCTGACATCTCAAACCTATACCTCCACTCTTCGGGTTCAGGTCTATTATATCAAAGACACTGTGTTTTGACTCCACCATAATTGCTTGGTCGTGCCATCCGGGGATTCCCACACACGGAAAATATTTTTTTTTGAAGTGAAAACTTCTTTAGCGGCGTTGTGCAATTTTAGATGGGTAAAAAATATTAAACTCGCGTCAGGTCACGTGACCCTGATGTCAGACACTGATGTCCGATCCTGATGTCCGTCCCCATCGAGAATTCATACGACGGAGGCGAGTTTGTTATATTTACATGTACCGCGTGAGAGAGAGAGAGAGAGAAAGAGAGAGGAAGAGAGAGAGAAAGAGAGAGAGGGAGAGCTATTAGATAAGCTAAATACTTGTGCTAGAAGTGTGTTTACCACCCCCAACCATTTCATCGCAAGACCAAGCCTTAGCCACTACGCTAATCAAACAAAGTAAATCAATTGCGGTGGAGCGTCACATTTTCTTAACAAACGAAGTAAAGAAATATATATTAACCCAGGACAGCGTATAGTGATATGATGTCCAAAATTAGTGAATATCGTGTCTCTGGCAGGCAGTGCTGGTTGCTTTGGAAGTACTTGTTGTAGTGAATATATTCCAGCTGTGTTGTTCGCCGTCTCCAGGATATTGCCCTTAGTAGATCTTACTTTAAATATTTCTGCTTCACAAGGTACCTGTAAGGTTATTTAATGATTTGATCACCTTAACACGAATAACGCTAATACTCTGTCCGTTCATTTGTTTTCTTTTTTAACAGTTTGATAAATAGTCAATTAGTGATGACCAAAAATTTTGCGATTATTAATATTACGAAAGACTCAAGTCAAATTTGAATTTCAACATTTTGATGTTATTTATTGCAAATACAATTAAATACTAATATTCATAACTATAGAGAAAGGGCTTTTTACGAGGGGTGATCCAAAAGTAATGAGAATGGGTACATTAAAATAACTATATACTTAAAAATAAAATTTATTTTTCTACATAGTCTCCTAATAGGTCAATACATTTAGTCCATCTCTTTTCTAAACCAACGATACCCTTCAAAAAAAAATCTTTATCTTGACTCTCCCAAAATACCTCTACAGCGGCCATCACTTCGCCGTTATCCTCAAATTTCTGGCCCCGGAGGTGTTCCTTGAGCCGAAGAAACAAATAAAAGTCGCTGGGGGCTAGATCTGGAGAATAGGGTGGGTGTTCAAGCAGCTGGAAGCCAGCTTCTTGAATGGCAGCCATCGCAACTTCAGCTTTGTGTGCAGGTGCATTGTCTTGATGGAACAGAACTTTTGCGCGCAGTTTACCCCGTCTTTTTTCCTTGATGGCCTCTCGCAATCTTTTGATTTGGTCAGCATAGTAGGAGCCTGTTATGGTAGCGCCCTTATCAAGGTATTCAACCATGATTATTCCCTCAGCATCCCAGAAAACAGACGCCATAACCTTGCCGGCAGAGCTTGAAACTTTGAATTTCTTGGGAGTCGGTGAAGATGGCCTTTTCCATGTCATTGACTGTTGTTTGGTTTCGGGATCAAAATGATGAATCCACGTTTCGTCCATAGTCACAAATCGAGTCAAAAAAATATCTTGATCCGCCTGGAACATTTCAAGATTGGTCCTTGAAATGTCGAATCGTTTCTTCTTTTGTTCGTCGGTTAACATTCTCGGGACCCAACGTGCAGAGACCTTTCTCATGTTCATCTCGGTAGTTAAGATCCTTTGAATGCTACCAAATGAAATGCCTGTGTTCTCAGCTAAATGACGAATGGTCACTCTTCGGTCTGCCAAAACCAGATCTTGAACTTTTTTGACGTTTTCTTCAGTGAGGGAGGAGGACGGACGGCCTTCGCGGTGTTCGTCTTCCGTGGATGTTCTTCCCATCTTAAACTCCTTGCACCAGCGTGCAGTTGTAGAATATGGAGGAGCAGAGTCTCCCAATGTTTCCACCAAGTCAGTATGAATGTCTTTGGTGGACATTTTTTTCAAGCACAGGTATTTGATGACGCTTCGCACTTCATGTTTCTCCATTTTGATGTTATCACTCCGACTGCTAGTATTCAAATGAATGTATATTTTAAAAATGACGTCCTATTTATACCATTTTTTGTCAGGGAAGTTGTGAAGGATTAGGGAGTTGAAAAAATATTTTTTTAGAATTTTATTATTACTAGAAATATCCGTTTATCATTACTTTTTGATCACCCCTCGTATATATCCTAAGAACCGGTTTTGGTTATCGTAACCAATTATTATTTATTATTTAGTTAATATCGATTTATAAATATACACTTGAAAAATGTGTTCACATAGCGACTTAGAAGAGAACGTAAGTGCGCTTGTCCACCGCCGCCATCACCGGGACGACACCGAGAAAGAGATCACCTTACGCACATTTACTAAAGCCGCCTGTCCATTGCACTCTCGTCATCCGAGCGCCATCATACCGGCCGAACGCATGACGTGATGTACATCGGGATACAATCTCTCATCTTTAGCTCGGCTCGAAGTACCGCCATTCTTGTTGAAGTCCCACTAGCCCCAGTGACAGCGGCGATGGACAAGCTTACGTTGAAAAGAAAACAAAACGAATAGATTGAGTATAACGTAACATTTATTGACAAAATAACAACCAAACGGAAGGTAACTACAAAGGTTAAACATCATTCGGCAATATGTCAGTAATGGCATAGGTATTTAGCCGCTATTTTTTCTTTACCTAATACTAGCAGTTCCCGCACGGCTTCACTCGCGTGTACATATTTATATATTTTGCGCGGAGCCCTAATTCTTTTCCCAAAATAAAAGTAGCCTAAATTACTCCTTATACACATACAGCTATCTGCTAGTGAAAGTCCCGTGGAAATCGGTCCATCCGTTCCGGAGATTAGCCTGAACAAACAAACAGACAGACAGACAACAATTTTAAAAACTGATTTTTAGGCATAGGTAACGTGCAAACAACTGTAGGAGCTTAAAAAAAAGCTATTATTTTGACATTACAAACAGACATTTCAATTTTATTTATTTGTATTGATGATAACAGTTAAAGTATGAATGTATGTATGCTTGATGTTCATAATGAATTTATTATTAAAGTATTTTTTTAGTATATTAAAATTCATAATTGAGTTTTTTAGTACGTCGGGCTTTGAGCTTATATGCAGGTACCATCACTAGTGCCAAGCCGCTTAACACACAAATTATGATGCGATTTGTACTTAAAATATGAAAATTTCATTTTCTGAATGCGTGGGTGACGTAATTGTCATAATGCTATGACGTAATACAGAGAGTATGGAAGCTAGGCATGACTGGAGGCGTTTGCTTGAAAACGAGAAGTTAATAATACCTGAACAAACCTTGCATAAAGCTATCATTATTTCGCTCGTTCTCTGTTGAATGGCAGCTACCCGTCTCAATGTTGACGGCAAAAACCGAGACCGGCATGGTATGCCCTCGGGGAATGCTGTATCAAGACAGATATTAACATTACCAGATATCTTCGTAACCCCTTTACCACCTATAATAATCGACGGCCTTGTTACATTGCTATTAAACTTTTGATTTTTTTACATGAAAATGTGTGTGCGCTCGAAGGACCATGTCACTTACATGGTCCTTCGAGCCCACACACATTTTCAGTTTTGAGTTAAGTTTTGAAATTGTTCCTTACTGTGGTTCGGTATCAAACAGTAGTTTATCAGGCATGTTTACTTAGTTAAAAATATGTATATATTATAATGAACCCATTATTATTCAGCGTAAAAACGATTTATTATACCATAATATTGTTTAATTACCTAATATAATGGTCTTGCCAAATCAGTGGGTAATCGATTTTGTATTTAATTCAAGTAATGATTTTAACTGATAAAAATCAGTCGGAAATATTTTTGCTTGTGAAAACGCGGTTGTAAAATATAATATTTTTCTTGGAAATAAAAATTAGGAGAAATGGTAAGAAAAAAAGTAGTAATTATACTTCTATAATAGCATATTGTCTATGATTACAATAAATTACGAAATCTAAGCTAACATACTTGCATTGGTGTGTACCTATTTATCTATCTTCAGCCTGGTGGTACCTTACCACCTACGGTAGCAAATTATATCCATAATAATGCTTTTATATTACCACACTTCACTTCATTTCTAACCAAGTGAATTTTAACCTACTTCTAATAAATTGTCGTACGCAAATGAAACTTTATATGTATATGTAGTCGTTTGACAATAATATAATTTGGATTCTTGGACCTGATCTGATTTGATGATGGAGTCAGGAGGCGAATAGTGGAACTCTTTAGTGGCTAGTAGTAAACCCCTCGAGTTTGGGATCATATGACTGGTTTTTTTTTTTTAAAGACAACTCCCGCATTAGGAATTACTCCTGTGTCGCGGGGGACTTTACAAACATACAAAGAACGGACACAAAGAACACCCAGACTCGGATGGGAATCGAACCCACGACCTATGGCATAGCAGTCAGGGTCACTAACCACTATGCCAACAGGCCAGTCAAAAAAGGTTTTGACGAGTCCTACAGATTGGGCTTAGTAACAATGGTCTGATGATGGAGCCAGGAGCGTGGATAGTGGAATTATTTTTTACTTTTTAACTTGGTTCACTATTAAAGCGTTTTCTCAACTATAATAAATTTATCTATGGTTAAATTTTACTTTTCTCAACGAGTCACCGCTTTACTTTTAAACGAAAGAAACAGACCTTGCGTAACTCAGTTCCTCTTAATTTTTTTTAAAAACACCACACATCGCCATCTATTCGTAAACTAGGCAGAGCCTATGGGAACCAGACTGCTAATTTGATTTGTCCTGGGTGGGAATCGAAACCACGACCTCTCACTCCTCAGCAGTCAGGATCACTAACCATTAGACCAACAGACCAATATTGTTATTAATAAAAATACTTATGGCCCCATTTATGATCCCTTAGTATGGCAGCTGTATTTATAAATTTGTAACTTCATGAGGTTTTCTATACGTTTTCATAGGAACCTGAAGGTAATTGCCATTTATCAAAAGTGTCAAATTAAAATAATCTTGACTTCTTTCAGCAAGTATTACTACTGTGTAGTTAATTACTTAAATATTTGTATATTTACTGACTTTCAAGTAACTCTATCGCGTTGTTGTCCAGAATTATATTGCTGTCATCTTCAGCGTTGTAATTGTCGTTTGTTCGTCTTGCCCTCTGAAAGAGAATCAAATTTACAAAAATTGCTTATTTTTTACAAGCTATTATTTAACTTGCAATGTCAGTATGTAAGTTGTCTTCAAAATTTGAAAAAACATTTTTCAACCACTTGTTGGTATTCGATTGAGTAAAAATTTGGTGTACTTATGTAAGTCCGGTTGCACTTTTATAATAAACATGACCTGATTCTGTGCACAGTATTGGCTTCAAATAAGGTAATTAATATAAATTATGTAATTATTTTGCACACCGGCAACGGTTGAATATGGTATTGCGCCTTTACTACTTTTTTAACTCTACCATCTGTGTTTGTACACCCATATTCTGCAAAAAAATAAAATTTTATTTCATTTAATTTAATTTCATTTCATTTCCGACGAGGGAACTCCTCAACGGTCTATAGTGCAGACACGAAACTTTATATACGCACTAGCAGCGCCCCGCGGTTTCACCCGCGTAAGTCCCTATCCCGTGGGAACATCGGGATAAAAAGTAGCCTATGCGTTAATCCTGGTATAATTAATTCCTCCAGCTATCTACATACCAAGTTTCATCGCAATCGGTTCAGTGGTTTTTGCGTGAAAGAGTAACAAACATCCATCCATCCATCCAATCTTACACATTTATAATATTAGTGGGATGATTTTATGATAGACTGTTGTAAATAAAGTTCACCATGGCCTATAAAAGCTTGCTTTTTAAATGTTTTTTTTTTTACAATTAATTTAGTTTAAACCGCCTTTTAAATATTATATAATTATATTATAGGATGACAGAATAGATATCTTATTTGAGGATTTTTAATTTACTGTTAGATTGTAAGCGGTTGTTTCGCATCCTATATATACGACAAAAAATATTTTAGTTCGTTTTGTAGTACAAACCTCTCTGTTATCTAGTCTGAGATAGCAGATTCCGTACCGACGCCGCCTGCCGACTTTCCCGCAGACGCTGCACTCGCTCCACGGCGACCATGACGTGAACATCATTAGATCGTAGCTCAGGCTGTACGGAGGTGATTCGTAGGGTCCTCGGGAAGTGGACGGTTTCACCTGATAATGTAGTGCACTGATAGTACCTACATATATATTTCTTTAACTGGTAAACACTGATCAGCTTGTAGTACTTAGTCAGAGGTCTTGGACTTCCCGGCTACATCCAGTTCCAAGTATGTGACCATGACCTGCTGGAGCTATAGCTTAGATTTCCCAATCCATCCTACCGTATTAGCAATATCCTTTTTTTATGGGATTGGGGGCAAACGAGAAGACGGGTCACCTGATGGTAAGTGAAAATCTAAATCCTAAAATCTGTACTCCCCCTCCAACCGTTTCGCCCACGTTAAAAGTAGTTTGTATGTTTACGTGTTCGTAGCGCTTGTAGCCTTGTGCTCGTAGCTCCATCTAGTTAGTTGTAAACTGTAACTTTCATAATAAACTGGCCTCATATTTGAAACTCTCATTTATTTTTCTGGGGACTATGAAAGTTACTGGCGAATCGGTCACGCTATAAAATATAAGTAGTTTTTACGTCCTGTTATTTTTGTTTGCTAGTTTGCGTAATACTTACAACAGAATACTTCTCTTCTGTATCCACGACCTCCAGCACGGCCAAGCTGTTGCTGTCTCCGATCTGACACCGGTACATACCAGCATCTTCGAACTTCACGTTGTATATATGCATGTGGTTGTGTTCTGTTACCGTCCTCTCGTTAAATTGTATGGGCTTGAACGTCTTATTGGCTGGTAGCAGCTGGTAATTGAAAATATACAGCGTGTAAGTTTGACCTACGCGAAAAAGTTACAAAAACCTCTTTCGGTTTACACTTATCACAATACAAAAGTCAGTTCATCGTAAAAATGCGAGATTAAGGATTTAGAGTCATTAGGTTCATTACGCGCTTCGCAATAAACGCGGAATTCTTTTTGTGCGGTACGGTGAATGACCTTAAACGTTCGGCGCCGTCGAAGCAGATGATTGCATAAATGTTGTTAAATTGAATATATTGCAGTTTTTGGCCGTATGGGGTATTTATTAATTTTTTTTTGCAGGAAAAGGCGCTGTTTACTAATTGTGATATCACTTTTAACAAAAAAAAATATGAATTTTCCGGCAGAAAATTCCAATGTTTTCGACTTAGAATGATGGTCTGAATACACTATTCCAGTATTCGGTACGGTGTTTCTTACACCCTGTATAAAACAAAATCATTTCCTTCAAAATAACCTCCCTAGTATAATCTTTCCCTTTCAATATATTAACTTTGAAAGAGAGAGAGAGAAAAGAAAAAATTGCGAAAGTTTAACACACCTTTGCCTACCCCTTTGGGATACGGGCGTCATTGTATGTATGCATTGTATGTGTACATTCTACCAACCTCAGCATACATCCATACAAGAATGTTCCTCTCGTCAGGTGGCGCACAGACAGAACACGGCAACCTCGCCACGGCTCCAACATACACCATCAGCATTGTCGACGGTACCTGGCCGTGGTGGGTCAGCTTGTTTAGCGATTGTATGGAACAGTCGTAGTAATTTCGCCACATAGATGACAGTGCTGCAAGTTTGTCCTTGTCGCCTCCTAAATATGAAATATTTTATATATTGTTGTATTATGAAGGAGTGAAACAACCACAAAACCCGCCTGATGAAAAGCATAATCGTTTTTATATTTAGAAAAACATTTACAACATCTGGGAGGTTATTCGAACCGAGTGCGACGCGGCTATGTAACATCTTCTATGCTAACTAGTATATTACAATCTGCTCTCCTTCAACGCGTCGCTGACCCTCCCTGCCCGCTGTCTTCCCCAGCCTTTAGTAATAATGATGGCAACGCGCCTTTTTATACGAAGCAGGTGTTTTTATAAATAGTACGATGGACTTTATCTTTAGGTGTGATCCCATTAAGTACACAAATAAGTTCATTTAATGCATCGAATGAATTCACTTTGTGACTAAAAACTTAAATACGAATTAAGATGAAGGTCGTTTACTCTGAACAAATTAACTTAGCGAAAACTAATGAACATGGGTAAAAACAAATTATTTGTATGGGCTATCGAAATAATTACTGCAGGCAATTTTCAATTTTAGGTTGTTGATAATACAAACTAGTTCTTTTTAGAATTTATGACTGGCAATCATCGTCGCTCGTTCTCAAGAGGGAGTTTTTTTTAGAACCACGTGTTTTCGAACTTTGTACGTAACCTTCTGGTTTAAAATATAACTTACTTGGGTACCAAAGATGGTCTTCCGCCTTCTCTATCAATGAAGCGTTCCATTTTTGATTTCTGTTGCTTTCGTCATTCACAAGATAATTTTTATCTTCTTCCCCACTTCTGTTTATAGGTTGTTTGTAAATGCATAAAGATAAATTGACTACAAATGGAAGTAGAATGTATATGTGTTTAATGTGTACCATTTTGAAGAATTGTTTGTCAGTTTTGACAAGTTTTGTTTTGGGAAGTTGTTCGATTTTTAAATGAAAACCGTTCTGTTTCTCAGATTTAAACTTTCTGCTTTTTATTTTATAAATTAAATGCGAAACTTTGTGAGTTTGTATTGTACGTGTGTGTACATGGATATTAGCCGAAACGGTGCGTTGAATTTAGATGAAATTACAAACAGGCTTATAGTCAGTACTATGTACTCAAACGCCACTCTATTATAAGACCTCTTTAGTCTCGTGCTCTGTCTGTCACTAGATGAGGAATAATAGCATTATTATTAGCTAAGTTTTTAAAACTGTTAAATAACAAAATCGGCAAATAGCATACCTATTACTCGGCTGAGCCGTACGCCGATACCTACTTCGACCCTGATTCTCTTCCCCGTCCGTTGTCGAACACCTTTGTTCCCCATTGGTTGTTAGTTCTCCGGGGTTTATAACCGTCGGTTTACACACATAGCTGTTCCCTGCAGACGTTGTCCTGTACAGCATTTATTTTTTATTTCTATAGAATTACCTCTGCTTCATAAATTTTATCAATCAGTTCAGGTATTCCTCGAGAAACTTACTTTTTTTTTGATGTATGAAATAGCAGTAGTGGTTCTATCCTGTTCACTCATTATCTTCATACTTTTCTTTCTTTGCAGAAGACAGAACCGGCTTTGAACCTCGGCCCCCAACCTACACCAGAGTTAGAAGCGATAGCTCGTGAAGTGGACGCTTTGGCGCGCGAACGGTTGGCGCTGGAAGCTGAGGTGGCTGCCAAACAAAGGGAATTGACTGTCAAGAGTGGCGAAGCGGATAGCTTGCAGGTTCGTTTGCTCATTTATATTGAATAGTGATGGTCACACTTAAATGTCACTTTCCATCAGGTGAGTCTGACTCAAATATTATTATTTCATAAAATTCGTTAAAAAAAAAATTTTTTTTTAACTAAAATTTATAGATCTAATTTCACAACAATAGGTTGCTTTGTCAAATGTAAAATGATTATAACAATAAATAGCAAATAATGTCTGCCAGTGTCAATTTATAACCATCCGTGTTCAACTAGTTGAGCCTTGTGAGAAAAATCGGGCGAACAAACTCACGAGACAAACGCCAATTTCATTACTCAATAAAATAATTGGCAAGCATTATAACTTGGCGTGCCTGATGGTCTAAGTAAGATGGGTAAGTTAGAAAAATACATCCTGGGGTGTATTTCGCTCTTAGACAGGAGAGGGGGGGGGGGGGCAAAGAATATTAAGATAGATTACTCTGGTTTTGTGTACGCAGTGTGTGGTTGAAAAAACTAGAGTAGATACGTATGCATAAAAAAAACTAGGGAAGGTCACAGCTAACCTTCTTATACGCCAATGGTGACGACTCTGATTCATTCGTAGGTTCTCAAGAATTGGGTAGATTAAAGAATTGGATAGATGCCTGTGCTCAAAATAAATTATTTCAACAAGTCGGACAATCAAATAACTTAAAATAGTGTAAAACTTTTAATCAAGTTTTCATTTATCGTTTTTAAATTAGCTTATAATCGTCAAATGAATGATTCGACAACAGCATGGTTCCCGGAGGCTTCCTTCTTAGGGTACACCATGGTCATTTCTCTTGCAATAGACCCACTTGTGACGAAACACCGTGTGGTTTTAGTCGGTTCGATTCCAACATACCAAATCCTTTTATTAAAATCACGTGTTGCCGCGTTGAAAACGCGCGTTCATGTCAACGAATGTACGGCAAACCAATGATCGCGTCGAGTGCGCGTCGGATCAAAACGTGCTTTTGGTGTATTTCACTCAGAAATGCACCGAACTTACCGTTTTGACGTTCACTAAAAAGGCACTTGTTTAACTGACAGTCATCTACCCTATTTAAATGTGTTAAATTTAAGCGGTGGCGTAATGACTAACGCTACGGAATTTGAAATGAATTGGTTGCGAGTTAGAACCGTGGGGTTCTAACCCGGCACTACTGGTACACTATTCACGCCTTACAAGAGCATTTATAAGGTTAACAAAAATAGAAAGAAAACATTGTCCTCAAAATTCCCTATTTTCAGGTTTAGTGCAGGTTTATATATATTTTTATCTAAAATTGTAATGCTTTCTTTTCAGAGTGAATTGGACACATTAACAGCGACACTAAAACAGTTAGAAAACCAAAAGGGTGAAGCACAAAAGAGATTAAATGATCTCCAATCACAAGTGAGTTGTTCTAAAATTTTCATTTTATTTTAGATCCATAATAAAATGTTAAATTTATGAAACTAGCCATCCTTCTCGACTTTTACTATTTACACGCACGGTAATTAAAAATAGCCCCTAGCACTGGACGATAATGGATCTTTCAATTAGGAAAAAAAAAATCAAAATCGGTTTTAAAGATTACCCCTACATACAACGAAAACTTACTTAGCGCCATCTAGTGAAGATAAGTCGCACTACAAGGTAACTACTAGTCCTGTACCGCGCAATGAAAGTTTTCGTGCCGATTATATATTATATACACCTTCCAAACATCAACCGTTGGGTCGCATTCCGCCAGGCACGATCACTTCGCCCGCTCGAAGTTTTCTCTCTTTGTTCACAACTTCTTTATAATATAAGTTTCGGTGATGTGTTAGTGTATGAAGTATTTATGTCGTTAGTTGGAGAAGCTCCGCGCGCAGGTGTCTGCGCAGGAGTCTGCGGCGGCCGAGACGGAGGCCGAGCTGGCCGCGCGCCGCGCCGCCGCGCTCACGCTGAAGGAGAAAGAGCGCGCGCTGCAGGCCGAGGTGGCGGACGCGGAGGCCGAGGCCGAGGCGATCACGGCGCAGCTGCGCAAGACCGTGCTCGCTGTCAGCCAGGTGATGCTCGAATCCTTTCAGAGGGGTTGAAGTGATACGATTTCTATTGACTTCCTTTAAAAATTATATCTTTATAAATATATTAATTATTATAAAAATCTGATGCGGGTTATAAAAATCTGAGTAAAATAATGTAAGGTATTTTTTTAGAATTTCACTTTCACATCGAGTCTCCTAAGAAATATTTGGAGTGTTATTTGTTGCCAGAGAGATAAAAAATTGTATTAAAACCAAAAAGTACCATTTCGATCGATGATATGCATTGTACAAAATATATTGTTTATATAGTTAAACAATATATTTTCTACAATGCATTCTTTCTTTTATAAAAATATTAATTACATTTTTGTAACAGAACTCATAGCCATATTAAGGTATGTAGCCACTTATTGATACTAGTCGCTAAAAAATACCGTAGATGACACAAAACACTTATGTGTTTTGTGTCATCTACGGTATTTTTTAACGGGTAACACACCCTATATTATTATAGGGTGTGTTACCCGTTACCCTATTGTAAACAGGACAGAAAATAGATTGGATGCTATAAAGGCCTTCTGCTGTACTCGTAACTGTCTTGTCGGAAAAGAACAGTTGGAACAGTTGTCCTTTTTCCAACCGAAACTGCTAACATTCCATTTAATCTCTCCAGCTAAGAGTGCTTGGCGGGAGTCTGAACCTGTGACCCCTCACCGACAAGTACGACGCCTTAAACACTAGGCTACCGGCGGGCGCTACTTTGATATAATATCCATATTACTTATACCAATATTATAACAATCCATTCCTTCAATATCGCTTTAATCATAGTTTTTGTTTTTATAACGTACTCAATACTCAATACATTTATTGCGTTCCATAATGTGATACAGATGTTAAGCTTATAATTAGGTTACAATTATGGACCCTGTCGGGCACTGCACAATGTTAGGAGAGAGGAAGAGTTTGTTACAATTATTATTATTAGTGCCTAGACAAAGTTTATCAGATAAATTATTGCACACATGTTATATTATATTATTGCACTATTCGGTCGGTTTCCTGTGGTGGGATATTATTTTATTCTCATCTAAAGCAATTTCATTTATTTTTAGTTATTTATTAATCTATTTTTCATATTTAATCTATTAAAATATTTTTCATTTAAATTTCTGTTGTAGATATACTTGCTGTCCTAGGTTTCTACACACAAAAATGGCATTCAACAATTGTAAATAATAATAGAATTATTCTATATTATGTCAATATGGTATTAAATTTCATTCACACAGGTATATATTCATTCAAAAATCATATTAATTTGTTTTTAATAGTATTTTTAATTTAGTCAATATTATAATAAGTATTTGTATTAAATGTCATAATTATTCTTTAAAAAAAATAAAAAAAATATATATACAGTTATATTTCAGATAATATTCATTGCAGGCTTAATAATGCAGTTTATACATATTTGACATAGCAAAAAAAAGTGCACTGGTTTTCATACTGAAATAGGTATTCGCCTTTATAACGCCTATAGGACTCAATAGCGATAACCTTTATTCAAAATTTCGTCCGGACGTACGTCAGTTTGATGGATGTCACTAGTAGATGGCATCACTTTCTTCAAAAATGAACACTTCTGATCGGCAATTCACAAATACTTATTAACAATTTTTGAAGTAAAAACTTCTTTAGGCACTTTGGCCTCTTTTGGTATAGATAAAAAAGCATTGAACTCGCGTGACTGTCACGCTCAGATGACAGATGTCTCAGTTATGTTTTCACTTCTGACGTGCAGTCCTACGACAGACAGTTTTTTGTTTTATACGCAAATTACTACATAGTACTATATTTAAATTTAATAAATTAAATAAAAAAAATATATATATATATGTGTGTGTGTATGTATGTATATATATATATGTATGTATGTATGTATGTGTGTGTGTATGTATATATATATAATTATATGTATATATATATTAGTGATGTAACGAATGTTGATTTTTCACATTCGCGAATGCGAATATTGACTTTTCAACTAAAGAGCAATGAAAATGTATGAATGGCTTGACATTTTGCATTGCCTTTTATGGATCCGAGGCACAAATTTTTAATTTTTATAAAAGATGTGATGTCGATTTTTTTTTTGAATGATGAAGACTTCTGTTATGGATGGTTAGAGAGAAAATGACCTGAGAATATTTGTTTACTGCACCAACCACCATCAAGTGTACGACTGAAAGACTTTTTAGTAACGCTAGACTGCTTTGCACACTTCAGTTGGTTTTTGAGGTTAAATTCCATGATGTTAATTGGTAGCAAAAATGTGTATAAGTAGCGGGCTCAATATCACTTGCGAGTTTAGGATCATCGACTCTAATATATCGTCTAAATGTTGTCTCAAGTCTTATAAAATTTCATGTGCATGCCTTCAGATGTTCAAGGTAAATGGTCATAAAATGGGTTTTTGCAAATATTTTGTTTTCTTTGGCTTAAAAGATGTTGAAATCTATTGTAAAACTGTAGAGCATAAAATTCTCTACAAACGTTTTAAATTTGTATTCATGCCTCTAACCATTTTGCAAAAGAGCGCGGAAAACTATATTGCAAGGCCAACCGGGAGTCCCGGTGAATAATACCTCATATAAAGTTACTTAATCACTATAATATATTTTAGCAAATCCTATATTTAAATTTATTTTGCGTATCTCGAAAACGGCTATATCGATTTGGATAAAATTTATATCTTTTTTGAATAAACACAATGATCTTGAATATCTGACGACGTGGACACGAGTTTTATGAGACTTTTGACACAACATTTAGAATTTCAAAATACCAGTTTATACGAGTTTAATGCTTATTATCTCTCATTCGGAGGTTGACTCTTTTTTGTTTGCTTAATTGGCTCAATAAACTTCTATTTCTTTATTTAAAATGAAGTTTTTTACAATACAGTAAGTACAAACCAACTAATATATTATAATAATACACTCAAGAGACATATTTAATTGTCCACTCCTCTAAAACTACAAACCGACGGTTTACGATAACTTATGTTAAGGTTAATAGGTGTATTTGTTTAACTGGGTAGTTCTCCAATAAATATACCCATATTTTATTAAATTTTTGACGTTTTGTCGCACATTAGTCTGTTTAGTTGAAGTTTAAGATCCTCACTGTCCGTTTTGCGTACCTGTAAATTTGTTTTGTAATGTTTTGATTAATTAAGGTTCCGTACCGTTCCGTTCCTCAAAAGGTAAAAAAAGTAACCCTTTTAAGGTCACTCTCTTGTCCGCCTGTCCGTCTGTCTGTCCGTGTGTCACCATCGATTTTCTCAGGAACGTGTGGACCTAGCAAGTTGAAATTTATACCAGATACTGCGGTCTATAATCCCTATTAGATGTATAAAAATCCAAGGTTCCTGAGTCAACACGATTAAAAATATATGGGCAAATTTAGATTTTCGCTAAAACATGTAAGTTCCAAAAATTTACCTTAATTTTCAACTTTTTTTATTTTTTACTTGTTCTGTAAGACCTTGCTTTTAACCAAAATTAACAATTCTAGGTCAACCGGAAATACCCTATAGGTTTTGGGTCGAATATTTATATGGTACTTCCTATTTAGCTAGAATCATGAAATTTGGGTAAGAAGCAAGGTCTGACAGCACAAGTGAAGGAAAAATCCGAAAGTCGTTAATTTGTTGTTATATCACATAAAAAAAAAATTGTGATTACAAACTTATATTTTGCGGTTTTATTGTTCACTTTGTCGGACATCGCAACCGCAAAGTTTGTCTTTCGAAAAAGACGGGCAAAAGTCTTTGAGAATTGATTCCCGAGATGGACGTAACAATTTTGTTTGCTTACGGAATCCTCGGTGCGCGAGTCAGACTCGCATTTGTCCGGTTTTTTTTTCATTGACGAAGGTTTGGGGTGTCATAGTTTTCTATAAATCAACAAAATGGCACTAGGCAGAGCCGGAGAAACAAGGATACTGGTACTAGCAAACGGAGATTCAACACATATTGGACGGGCTTCCAAATCGATTACAAGTAGTAATTGATGCCAGGAGACTAAATATCGATTATTGATGTGACAATTAAAATGCAGATTTTCTTTAAGATCAATATTTTAGTCATTGTTGTTTTTAGGAAAGAAACTCTAAATCTGACCCCTGTTCGATTATGTATGTAAAGGGTTCACTTTTAGCATTGTATTAAAAACAATTAAATTATAAAGGAGTTTTGAAGGAATCAACATGTAATAAGCGGCTGGTAATGTGCCTTGAGTGTATATACATATACATTATGCTTATTAGATATTATTATTTTGTTAGGCCTTTCAAGTCCTTTTCTATAAAGATATTATTATGTACTATAATTATTTTTTTAGTTTCGTTAATATTTTAATGAAAGGAACAAGAACAAAAGAGAAAGGGTTTTCAATTTAGTAAATCTTCTCAAGACCGTTCCATTATTATTTATTATAATATAATTAAAAAAAGATTAACGTTAGCAGACATTCGCACAAACATTCGCATCTTTTTTGCGAATGCGAATGCGAAGGCGAATATTCGTTACATCACTATATATATATACAAAAATTAACAAGAAACCACCTTAAAAGACTTTCTAACACGCTAGAGATATAATTTGGAATTAAGTATTATGTATCTCATTATAAGTGGACTTAAGTTCTTATGAGAAAATAAATTCTTTAAACCTAAATTCTAAGGTCACAAACATATCTTACTCTTCTAAAAGATTGCTAAGCTGTTAAAATTAGCCAAGTCAAATCTTCAGGATTATCTACAGAACTTGGCGATCATTTAGATCTCAATTCTTTTGTTGGCGTAGTCGATAACCACGTATACTCTTAACATTGAACTTGGCTCTCGTTTTCGAATTTATGTTTTTGATGGAACATCATCACTTTTTGTAAAGAAATAATTATTATTCATTCAAAGGTGATCTGTAAAATTAACATTTTTCCTGTGTTTACGTTGTATAGTTTTTGTACATTACCTATTCTCCTTCTATACACACAAATTCCTAGCCAAATTTAAACTTTCTAGGTTATCAGGAAGTTAGTCAGTGATAAAAATGCCGATTTTTAAACGATATTGTCACCTGAATAGCAGCGACCCCAATATAGTTAACGTATACATTATTTACGTTTAATATGTCTACTACTTAATAAGCGAATTGTTTGTTCCATGTGTGTATAAATGTTAGCTCACACACGTTTATTATTATGGTATAAATACTAACACATACTTGTATTGTGTTAGTATTAAGGGAGGATTAAAGAGATACTGAACATAATTTCCCTCCATTAGTGACCCCGATGTGATCCTCGATATCTCGATGACTGTTTAAGCTGTATTTGTGAAATTTAGGGTTTTAGTTAATCTAAGGGGTTTTAATAAATAAAACATAAATGCAAGTATGTATGTAAAATAGATTATAAGTTATTAAGCGGTCAAAAGTGGCTTCAAATGGTTTGTGTAATATAAATACACGGCTGTAGCGTCGCCAGTTCCTTTTTCTTGAACTTGGCTTGACATTCTGCCGCATGCACTGTATTTAACAATGAATGCACGTTATCACGAAAAACTTACTTATACCGAAGCCTTAATTAAACTTTTAATGAAAAACATTAATAAATTATTAGAAAAATTTAATTTACAGTCGCAAGAAATCAAGAGCAAAGAAAAAAAAAAAAAAAAAAGGAAGCAATAGACTTAACCACATTTTTGGATGGTCTTGCATACTTGTGATATTAACTCATATTGACATGTTTTTATAGGCACTAAATAATTTGTTAATGGTCCCAATTCTGTTACTTCACTCGCTAAATTAAAATTCACTAAATTTTCTTCATATAAGATGTAAACCTTGTACACTTCAAAACAAGGTCTTATTTCAAATTGAAACAAGTAGGTAACATATGTCGCTATCGAAATAAGCAATTTATTTGTCGACTGAAGTCTGATACGCTTAAATAAACTTTAATACCACGTAGCGAGAGCCGCCATCCGTTGAATGCCATCTCTTTTGCTCTGTGTTTTTAGTAAGCGTCTTCGTAGGTGTAGATTAAAAACACGTCATCCTTGTTCGTTTTGAACAAGTTTTTATACGGCAATTATACAGCGTTTGAATAAATGGAGACTCTCGCTGCGTGGAAATAAAGTTGAGTATACGTTGACAGGTTTTAGTGAAATTTAGCGGCGCTGAGAAATAGATGCTAGTAAAAAATAGACCTTATTACAAAGAACGCTAGGTTGATTTCATATGAAGAAATTAAGTTAGGTTTTACTTAAGTCGAGTGTACAATAGAATCGCCACCAATGTGTCTCGTTAGAGGTTTCGTTAAGCGAGGTGGCGCGGCTTCAGCGATAAGTTTTTCACCTCGTATAGTATAGGGTAAGGTACAAAACTAAGTAACCTAACTTTATGCGGTGATTACAGGCAAACATAAAAATATCCCATCTCGAGGAGCAGCATCGTATACTGGAGGAGGCGGTCGAGGCGCTGGCGGGCCCCGGCGCGGTGCCGCCCGCGCTGCTGCAGCTGCAGGCGCAGCACGGCGCCGAGCACCTGCACCGGGCCGTGCGCGGCGCCACGCCCAGCGACGCGCTCGTATGTACTACTCATTGTTTATATATACTGGAGGAGGCGGCCGAGGCGCTGGCGGGCCCGGCGCGGTGCCGCCCGCGCTGCTGCAGCTGCAGGCGCAGCACGGCGCCGAGCACCTGCACCGGGCCGTGCGCTGCGCCACGCCCAGCGACGCGCTCGTATGTACTACTCATTGTTTATATATACTGGAGGAGGCGGCCGAGGCGCTGGCGGGACCGGCGCGGTGCCGCCCGCGCTGCTGCAGCTGCCACTAGCGCTCCGGGGATTCCGGGGGTGATTTTTATGCAATTAATATTTTTAGACAACGTTTCAACGTGGGAGGGATATGCTTCGGCACGTATGGGCCGGCTCGACCGGAGTGATACCACAGCCTCACAGAAAACCGGCAGTAAAGCAATGAATGCATTACTTTTCGCCGAATGAGTGAGGTTACCAAAAGCCGGTTAGGGCCGGAAAAGGTTAGCCTTCCACCTCTCCCCATCTGCTACCCTTCCCCCCTCCTCCTCTTCTACCCCTCCCCCACCCCCTCCCCCTCTTCTATCCTTCTCCCTCCCCCTCTTCTACTCTTCCCACCTCCCCCTCTTCTACTCTTCCCGACTCCCCTTCTTCTACTCTTCCCCCATCCCCCTCTACTACCCTTCCCCCCTCCCCTCTTCTACTCTTCCCCCATCCCCCTCTACTACCCTTCCCCCTCTTCTACCCTTCCTCCCTCCCCCTTTTCTCCCCTTCCTCCCTCCCCCTCTTCTACCCTTCCCCCTCCCCCTCTTCTACCCTTCTCCCGCTCCCCGTCTTCTACCCATCCCCTAATCCCACCTAATAGGTACCACCCACGGGTGACGGTAAAGTGAAATTTGTTGTTACAAAATTGAAAAGAAGGTTATATGAATCGAATGAAAACTTTATTTATGAATGTTTAAGAGTTCAAATCATATAATCTATTTATTTTTGTGGTTTGTTTTTGCTTTTGCCTTACTCGATTTGCAATAATGACTGACCTGTTGGACTACTCGTTAGTGATCCTGATTGCTGAGTCATAGGTCGTGGGTTCGATTCCCACACAGGACAAATAATTGTGTGATGAGCATGACATTTGGTCTGTGTCTGGGTGTAATTTATCTATAATATTCATGTATTTAGAAATATATAAGCATGTTTGTCACCAGTTTGGGTAACATAGTACAGGCTCTGCTGCTCAGCCTAGTTCGGGATCAGACCGCTGTATGTGAGATGTGTCAAGTTATTATTATTATGAATATTGCTATACATATATTTGCTCCATATGACATAAAGCAATTGTGTTAGGAGGAGTCTCCGTTCGCGAGTCGCAACGGCTTCGCGGGGAGCTTCGAGCGCGACCCCTTCGCCCCCGCCGCCCCCGCCCCCGCCGGGACCGCCCTCGCACAGGTTCGACTTCCTATTGCTTCACCAGCCCTGAAAATACTCGTACATCCCCATAATACACGTAAAACCTTATTTATAGCATTAATAATTATAAATACGAAATGTTTTTATCTTAATTTTAACTAAATCTGATTTTTTAAATAAATATGTAAACCTAATCAGTATACGTGCGATCGTAATGTCCTGAATTCAATTCCGGGGTCGAGATGAATATATTTTTTTTTTCTAGCTTTTTTTAGGGTATTTGTGTAACAGCTCTTGAGACGTTCGTGCTCAGTAGACGGCAATATGCCCACCATGTCATAACATGACATCGAACTAGCGAACGACACGTTAAAGTGTAACCCTTCGGAGATAAACGAACGTAGTTTAATCAATACGTCAATACAATTGAAGTGTCTGTTTGTAATGTCAAAATAAGAATTGTTTTTAGCCTAAAATTCAGCTTTTAAAATGTTTGTCTGTCTGTCTGTCTGTTTGTTCCGGCTAATCTCCGGAACGGGTGGACCAATTTGCACAGGACCTTCACTGGCAGATAGCTGGTATTATAAGGAGTAACCTAAGCTACTTTTATTTTGGGAAAAGAATTAAGGTCCCTCTCAAAATATATAAATATGTATGCGAGCGAATCCGCGCGGAAACTCCTAATAAAAAAATTAATATAAAAACCTGTCTAATAAAATACCATGTCGGTTGCAGGATTCTTTCGGCACGGACCCGTTCGCGTCGAACGCGGACCCGTTTGCTGGAGACGCGTTCGCATCGCAAGACCATACTGCAAAGGCTAATGACGTAAGTTCGAATTTTTTAACATGTTTTTATATGTTTGTAGACATATCTAGGAAGTAAGTAGGTTTCTAATTGTCTTATCGAAATTAAGCTTTATATTTTGTAATTTAGATAACAATACTAAGTATAATTTGGCATCGTGGAGCTGATCTGAGGAGCCAGGAGGTGGATAGTGGGACTCTTCAGTGAATATTTGTAAATCTCGTGAATTTTGGTTCGCATAGATCGTTGTTGAGACGGACTATGTGAACCCTGACTCAAGGGATTTCGCAAACGCAATAGATTGAGCTTGCTGACGATGGTCTGATGATGAAGCCTGTGAAGGATAGTGGATTTCTTTACTTTTTAACTCGGTTCGCCATAAAAGCAGTGATTTTTCTAATGTTACTAAACTATAATCATTAATATCGTTTTAAAGTATCCCTACGCTTTGTATGTATTTTTTACTCTATTAAATAGTATTACTTAAAACGTACTGTTAAAAGTGCTGACCGAACACGGTTTAAAAAAAAAAGGTTTGAGGTGACCTTCAATATATTTATTGAAAGAAATTACAATTAGTACACTGATTTTGTATAATAAAATTGGGTCGGAACCGAGTGGCAGGCAGGTCTGAGGAGAATTGAGGTGCAGGTGTAGCTCAATGCTGACTGGGATGAATTAAAGAGCTAGGTAGGCTAATGTGTTAGTGTTGTCCGGCGTAACAATACGATCAATGATGAGGAAGAATATACCTACTATTTACATAATACATGTATTTTATATAATAAAAGTTCCACACAAACTTTTTCAACAATCCATTTGAAGTCAGACAATCATTTACCGTATGTCTTAACAGATACCAGTTGCAATAAGAATCATTATACATTCTTGATACAGCTGCACTTACGACTTTTTGTAGAAATATTGTATTGTATAGTATCATAGCGACCTGGCCGCCCTTTATCTTGTATTACTGTCACAGTGTGTAATCGCCCTAAGATGATACTGCTAATAAGTAAAAATTTGTTAATGTTACAAAACCTAAAACTTTAGCATATTATACGATTTTAATTAAGAGGTAATAAAAACATCCATGCTTACAATTAAATCGACTGGACTGTTGGTCTAGTGGTTAGTAACCCTGGCTGCTAAGCCAGAGGTCGTGGGTTCGATTCCCACTCAGGACAAATAATTGTGTGATGAGCACGATAATTTGTTTTGTGTCTGGGTGTAATTTATCTATAATGTGTATGTATTTAGAAATATATAAGTATGTTTATTAGCCCTCCGGTTACCATAGTACAGGCCCTGCCTAGTTTAGGATCAGACGGCCGTGTGTGTGGAGTTAAAAAAAAAAAAAAAAATTATAGTTTACATAACATACATAAAAGTAGCGTGAGTGGATGAAAGCTAAGGAGCAATAAATTATCGTGGTATGGTCATGTGGTGCGGACAGATGAGCAAAATGTGGTGAAGGGAGTCTTATGTATGGAAGGAACCAGTACAAGAGTAGAGGAAGACTAACACGAAAGATGGATGGACTGTGTGGAAGAAGATATGGGTAGAAAGAGAGTAAGCAGTGAAATGACGAACGATAGAGTAGAATGAAAGAAGAAAACACATTGCGCTAACCTTAAATAAAATTAGGAAAAGGACAGGATGATGATATAACACGTGGTTTATTTTTAATTGGAGATAGAAAAAAAGAAAAGAAAGAAGAAAAAAATTACAATTATATTCCTAACATAGCATGTCTAATACTGCGTTTTCAGTGTCATATGTACTTAATTTTATATCTATAACAGAACAACACTATTGTAACCATGTTTCTAGCAAATAAAGATTATTATTATTGTTATTATAGTTCAACTAAACACTGTCTCCCAAAATACAGGCTCTAGCCTACTTTGGGAACCAGTATCAGTATCAGATGTGTAACTCGGGATCAGATGTGTTAACCGCGATGATATTTAAAAGTTACAATACCTCTTGATTACCCGACGTTTCGATCGAATTGTGCCTATACATAAGTAAGTTACACATCTGATTCTAATATGTATCAAAGTTGCGAAAGTTTAAAAACAGTATACTAACAGGGACAACTTGTTCTGCTAACTGTATAAGTCAATGATAAGATGTAGTGAAGTCAGGAGATGAATGTTGTATTGCAGGTGGCGTGGGAGGAGGACCCGTTCGCGGTGCTGCACGCGCCGGTGGCGGGCGGCGGGGGCGGCGGGGGTCCGGCGCTGCCCCCCAAGCAGCACAAGACGCCCCCGCCGCGCCCCGCGCCCCCCCGCCCCAACCCCCCGCACAAGGTATGCACACAACATAATTATATACTATGACATTTTTTGTTTAAATGGGCTCACTTTCTCTGTTTATAATATACTACTATTCGTTCAGTGGTCGAAATTGTCGGTAAGTATTTTTGAAAATGTTAGTAAATAAAATGTTTCTACAATTTTTTTTATTGAACGCTCGTCAAACTTATAACAAAAACGTTTGACAAACAAAAGAGCAGAACGTAGGCACTGAACTGATTTGTCTTGAGCTATAATATAAAAACAAACTAAGTGATTCTAATTTTTTCTTTGATATCACCAAAGATCGTCAATAGTTAATAAACCAACAAAAAAATCGGTCAACTTCGAGTCAGACTCGCGAATTACGATTTGTTATCACGAAAACTGGAACATGATTCTCACATCTAGCCTAGATCACTGATGATATGGCTACTTATATACTTCTAAAATCGGTATCATCATCTGATTTTTACAAAACAAACATAGTTACAACAATGATATTGTTGTAACTATATTTCCATAATAGGGATTAATTCCTACTTTGCATTAAAATAGGAATTAATCCCTACTATAGAAAAGAAAACTTACATAATAAAAACAGTTACGTGTCTTAATTCATTTTAAATATTGATTTTTAAAGTATTTCTAATATAAATTTTATTTGGTTTACCTTAGTAATTAATTAGTTAAAATTGAATTTAATTTGATTTACATTGTAACTATAAATGGACAGAAACGAGCCCATTAAAATATGCATTTACAGATTTCATTTATTGCAATAAAACCCTGATGATTCTATCCCTATTATTTTCTGTAAAGAACTAGTGACATACCATGATAAGTTAAAAAACTTTATTACATCACAATTTGTTAATTTTAATTCAAATAATAAATTGATTGATTGAATTCTATGTGAATGCATATTCAAAGATTTTATGACAAATGTTATTACTACTTTTTAAATAAATGATATTCGTCAGCTTAAAATACTGTGACTTAATTGTTGTTTGAGAAATCTGGTTGAAATATCTAGATATGTAGATAACCAAACTTTTTGTTAGCATATCGATTCATTAAAAGTGAAATGTTCTTATGACTACTAACACATTTAAATAATACTTCAAGCTCTCTTCAAGCAAGATTTCTCAAATATAAATATTGAATGTTAAATGCTAACATTTTATTTTCAGATTGTGTTCATTTTATCTGATTATTTGATGTTTATTTACCCCCGGCCCTATTGTGTAGCCGCATGATGTCCCGAAGAATAGACCCTGAAAGGCTAAAGTTTTTTTTTTTTACTTTTTGCTGCAGAGAAAGTAAAATGTACGTAAAGGACACTATCATGTAGTATAGAGAATGGCATTTTATTGTGATACCTTTGCTTTTTTGTTTTTTTTTTTTCATTGTACATAAAATGTCAATCTCGCGCCGCTTTCTGGTGATAGGACTTTTTTTTAATACCTAGGTATTCTATTTTTCGCTCAAGATATTCAAACTTTAGTCGACTTTATGTCAGACGCCACCGTACAAGGCCACATAAATAAAAATGTTAAACATACAGTCCAAAATGATTTACAAATATTTTTGGTATTTTAATTATTCTTTTCATTTTTGTTCTAATAATAGATTTCTTATTATTCGTACATTGGGAGAGCTTAATTAGTTTTATACCCTGACGATGATAAGAACTCCCTCTTGAGTACGAGTGCTACCTTATGTCATAAACAATGCTTGTGTGTCCGCTATTGTTCGTCATTACGACTGGTTTCGTTTTTCTATTCAACTATCACTTGTTATAATAAAAGGGCCACGTGTGCGAGGCGGTAGGGAATATTTAAGAACTTTTTATTGTTATACTGTTTTTCCATTACAATATTTAGTCCTATATAAATAATGAAAGATATACTTTCATATCAGTCAACGATTAGTACAATGTTGAACTGTACTCAATACGAAATAAAGTCTAAAATAAGTGATTTTGATAACATGATAAGTTATTTAAGTCCACCATTCGCACACTATATAGCACTCGTAGTAGTTATCTATGTACGTTTTCAGTGTTGCACATTTAAAAATCAGTAAATTATACCAAATTGTGAAAGTTGCAAGTGTCGTTAATACTTTTTTAAGTCTAAAATATGTTCTATACCAGAAAGCAGCCATTCACCAACTTTAATAAGCAAAATATTTTACTTTCTCTGTGTTATCAATGCCATCCTCACGAAGCTCACGCTGTAATGTTGGTATCAAGCAACACGCTACCAATTTTTTCATTCTCTGTTCATTCATTCGTTCATTTTCTGTTCATTCATTCTCTCTTGTCATATTTCATTCATATGCATGGTTCATTTTTATTTGCTAATGTACATACATGTACTTGTTTTAAGCATTTTTAGGGGCTTGTTTCGTAAACATTAGATGCGTTTGTTGGATTACATAATTATAAATGTAGAATATTTACTACCTGGGAATTAGTACAATAGTTACACTTTCGATAATAATTGATTATGTGAATAATGTTTTAGTGTATATGGAACTATGATAAAGACTTTTGAACGCACGAAAAGTAAATTATAATTTCATTTTGAAGTGCCTTAAGCACGAGATTAAGTAACCTTTGAGTAGTCTTGCCCATAGACCCAATAATCAGCCAAATTGAGTAAATAGTTCCTTGCTTAGGTAAATAAAGAAATTAAAAAAAATCCAACCTACCAATATCTTGACTACGAGTCTAGTTTCAAATTCAGTGTGTGTTTTATATTGAGTCTTACAGCGTTGCAACATAGTTCAATTTGCAATCGGTCAAAAATCAATGACCGAATCATATATTCTCATTCGTAAATCATGATCATTCGGTCTCTCATGTTTTCTATTGCGCGTAATAATAATACAATTCTAGGACATTGTTATACAATGTTGTTTAGACTCAAACTAAGCATATTTTTAACCGACGAAAAAAGGAGGAGGTACTCAATTTTTTTTTAATGTATATTCAGCCCCCACTCCCTTCTTTATGAACCGATTTTAATGATTCTTTTGACGTAACAACGTCTTATAATTCGATGGAGCCAGCTGCACGCACGAAAAAACATGACTCATGCGGCGTTACCTCGCTCTGAGGCGTTCCTATGACGTTGTCACGTTCAACTATCGTCAGTAAGACAACCGATTTTTTTTTGTTAGATACGGTATATCTCAAGGGTAGTCCCATGTCAAGAAAGTCAGGATCTGATGATGGGATCCTGATAAAATTGAGTTAAACCCTCGAAAAACAGTGTTTGTGTTTACTTTTTATAACTTAATCAGGTATTTGCGTTTAGAAATCATCACATCATGAAGCTTAGCTAATGATGGACACCATAACTTTCCTAAATAATTAATTATTAATTTAAAAAATTCCTAAAATAAACCTTTTTAACAAAAAATTAAAATGACGAAAAAGAACTAAAAAGAAAAAATAAATAAACTTTTTAAGTCTTGAGTATTGAGCTTTTTTGTTAAATTGTTTTTTTTATGTTTTATGGGTTCTAGAACACATGCTTCTTGTATTCTTGTTAACACCTTCTGCTGAGCTAAATGCTTAATTGGGTTTCGAGCGGGTTTACATCGGTAATGTATTAGGCGGGTTTTGAACCTGCAACCACTTATCGCAAATTCACGCCGTAGCCATCACGCTACCGCTACTTGATTATTACGGACGCGAAGTCAGGCCGTCGACTAAACGAAGACTAGCGCGAGATAGTATTGTTGCGATATTCTATCGATAGTATCGTGATACTATCGTGGCCTTGAAAATCAGTCGTACTATCGATAGTCCTGTCGAAATTATCGACTTCGATAATACCATCGATGGTATTATCGACTTCGATAATACCATCCATGGTATCGATGGACAACATGAAGAAAATACTATTGCTAGAGATGATAGTATCGATACTATCGTAAGTATTACTATTTAATAGTGTTATACTATCGATAGGATGGTATTATACTCCGATAGTTCCAATAGTATTCGAGTAATTCATTAGTATCAATAGTTTTTTAGTATCGATACTATCGTAAGTATTACTATTTGATAGTGTTATACTATCGATAGGATAATATTATACTTCGATAGTATCAACAGTATTCGAGGAAATCGTAGTATCGATTATTTTTCAGTATCGATACTATTGAAAATGTCGATATTTTCGTAAGCCCTATTGGAAAAGTAACAATTTTTCATAGTCAACTATTGATACAGAAATTATCGCTCTCGCAACAACACTGGCGTGAGATTGTTTACCTCTTAGAACTTTATATCTGTTTTAGTACGACCATTTTTAGGCTTCCGAGGTTCATATATGGTAGGTGAAACATATTATGCTTTAATATAATTCGGCATTTGTAATTATTGTGATGTTTGCATGTTCTAAGCTTGTACACAAACACGCCCGATCCACTCCTTTTTAATATTATTTTATTTACTAATTATACATTTTATTTCACATTTTTTTATTCTTATATCTTGACAATTGTAATGTATATATACCTATGGTGATTAATATTTGAAGTATGTCACGTCACAAGACACTGAAACGCGCAATATCGTTGAGAGTTGCGGTTTTATTGTTACTATTTAGACACTTTGTAATCAGAGAAAAGAGTGTGCCAGTGTTCTTGTAGGCCCTCTATACGGCATTGCGGACACCGCAAAATATTTTCGGATTTAGACTATTTTTGGATAACTTAATACCATTTAGTAAAAGCATTTTTTTCAATATTAAAAAAAAAATTTTTTTAATTTCCCAAAAATAGAAAGTATTTCAGTAATTCCTTGTTCAATATCATACTTTCTAGTGAGGTGACATAGTCCAACGTTTCATATATCATGTACCACTGTCCACTAACATGCTAACCACTGCTCGTGTGCTTGTCCCCACATTGCAGCGCTAAGCGGACGCGGAGGAGGCTCGGCTCACACGTGCGTACTCTCTGTCTCTCTCCCACCCACGCCACTAGCTATCCCCGTCTCACTCACTCTTGTGTCGGCCCAGACTGTCGACCGCTCCATGGACTTCATCGACGACCCCTTCAAAGACTACAGATACGAGGACCCCTTCAACATTGAGGACCCCTTCGCTGACGTCACCGACCCGAAAAAAGTCGACCCCTTCGGCAGACCGACCTCCGTGGCAGGCTTCGAGACAGACGACTTTTTCTCACCGGCTTCTAATATCAATGGGAGTTTTGCATTACCCGATAAACGCAGCGGACGAGTTTCCGCTCCACCAGTCGCGTATGATCCCTTTGGGACCCGGTCCGACTTCAAACCACCTAAAACCACCTCTACGGCGACTGCAGCTAATAACAGCGATTCCTGGGCCGCATGGCCCAACGACAACTGGGCCACTGACGACGCATGGGCCAAACCCGCCGCGCAAAAGTCTGAGGCATGGACCACAGACGACTCAACTAAAAAGAATATTAACACATCAAATAGTGATTGGAAAACCGACAATTGGGCCAATAAATCTGACAATTGGGCGGCGGACTTTGGCTCTGACCACAATAAGAACTTGAACGAAACATGGCCCTCAAGCACACTACCTAAAAAAGAAAAATCACCCAAACCGGTCAGATATGCGAGATCATTGGTCCATACGATAGGCGGTATCGGTCGAACAAAACAAAAGGAAAAGAAAAAAGCGGCTTTAGAGGCCCGCAGCGCTGAGATGTTGCCCACGGAAGAGCAGCAATGGGCCTGGGCCAACTCTGAATCGAAACGGTTACAGGAAGAAGCCGAAGAAAGAAGACGGCGGGAAGACGCCGAATTACAGCTCGCTCTTGCCATCTCGAGGCAAGAAAAGTGACGTCACTAGATGCAGCCAATTTGGGATTTTCATCGCTCATTCATAATGAAAAAGAACCTAACTGGGTCTTTTTCATTATTGCATTTGAATTTATTCGTCCGAATTTTTTTTTTGACGAGATGGTCGTGTTCTTCAATCGTGTAATCAGCCATCTTATGAGTTATGTGAACACTAAGCTATGTGGTATTGGCGACTTAGATATTTATACTAATATACTCTTTAGTTGATACAAGACAACGGCCCATATCGCATAGCTTATGCTCAACGAAAAAAAAATCAAAAAATTAAGAAAATAACGAAATTTTGTCGTAGTACTTCATTTAAACTTAGTATGTATATTACATGGATATTTCTCTA
Organism: Callimorpha dominula; assembly: GCA_949752705.1. Taxonomy (NCBI): domain Eukaryota; kingdom Metazoa; phylum Arthropoda; class Insecta; order Lepidoptera; family Erebidae; genus Callimorpha; species Callimorpha dominula. The sequence continues at coordinate 20,995,528 of OX457006.1, read as the reverse complement.
TTGTTTAATTGTTTTGCATTCCATATGAGGCATAGCCACGAGGTGATATATTCGCCTGATATTAAGTAAAGATAATATTGCATATCTATCTCATTTAAAATGATTATCGTTATTATAGGTGTTGTTATATTGTACAGTCAGTGTTGAAAACCGGTCATTATTGTCTAATTTATGATAGTAGACAATTTTGATACAAGTTTGCCATTCCGTTAATTAAAAAGAACTGTATATGGTAAAATAAATAGTAAAAATAAAAAAATAACACTTTCTAATTTATTTAATACAGACAATTGTCGTAAGTTATCTTGAATAAGTTAGTTACAATCTTTGTCAATAATTTATTTTGCAAAAAACTAAATAATACTATCTATGACTGTACAAATACAACAAAAATACAAATTGTTTCACTAGTCAATTTCAATATTGCATGTGGAGGGCTCGATCAAAACGTGGCGTCTGGGCGTGTATAGTAAAATGTAGCAATAGTTAGAAAATACCGGGTATTTTGTAAAATGACCGGATATAGCGCGAATCCTACCTACATCCTAACCTACTATCGCAATCAATGCCTTGTACCTGTGTTTCTTAAATTAATTATTTTTACTCAGTCGAATTTTTTGCCGCAGTAACAACTTTTTGGTTTAGAAATAATAACCGCGTATTTCTTGCCGAATTGCATTTTATGCGTGTTGTTTGTAGGATTTGAGAAGATTTCGGTCAATTTGCAAAATAGCGAGTGTTATTATAACGACAGCGATAAACTTAATTATGAATAAATTTAATATAAAATTGTAATATATTGTTGTCTGCAATGAGGCCTAATAGCTTCTTCACTATGTATAGTCTGTTAGTTTTTAATTTATCAATATACGGGCATTGTGGATATTACCCGGGTGACACTCATTTTGGGTTATGTCTATAGTGTGTAGTTAAGAAATTCACTCATAAAAATCTTGGGATGAATGTTCGATATTGTAAAATATGAGATTTATCAGTATGCTATAATTAGTGTTTATCTTGTAGTAGAGAGAGACTTCAATGTATCTGTCTTTCTCACACATATAGTAAAGAGACTAACAATGGACCCATCGTCATATACTAACGTGCCACCCGAAACAGAACTTCTAAATTAAACAATAGATTTATTTTTATTTATTGCCATTTATTTGTGATCAAATCCCAAGAGACACGGTCAACCAAAGAAGAAGAGTAAAACACAAGATTAAAGTGATTTTTGAAATAGTATTGATGTATTAAATAATAGTTTAGTTAAAAAACACATGTTCCAAGTCTCCAATGTAATAATCAAGAAAATACACACATATATACAATGCTTGACGTTCAATAAGAACACTTTGCTAAGATCTCAACCGATTTGCGTCGTAAGTAAAACCACATGACGGCAACGAAAATGAAAATATTTCAATGGGTGGTGATTGTTGTGATAAATAACATTGATACGAGCTGACCAGCAACAGGGTGATAAAAGAAACAAGACAATTTGTGGAGTTCTCCAATGAGAGATTAGGGGATGGTAAGAAACTTCTGGATTGGGGTGGGCTTCGTAGTTAAAAAATATTTGGTTCTTTAACCAAGTAACTATTGGCTTATCTTGCTTCTATTATCAGACAAATTCTAACAATTTGATAGTAGTTTAGAGACTCATGAAATCAGCAATAATCAATGGAGTAAGTAATTTAGAAGAAGAAAATGTTTAATCTACATGTCAAATAAAATTGGAATATGTTTTTTGTTCTTATGTAATTTCTTATTAAATAATCTACATGATTTTTATACAAATCGCTAGAATACCAACTATTAAATGGTGCTTCTTCTTCGATAGAAAGAGACACCGTAAAGTCTTTGAACCTGCCCTTTTCAACAGTTTCGTCCATAGGCCTGGTTTAATCCGTCATGTTACTAGGCATTAAGGTTTAGGCCGAACGGGCCAGGTCCTTCTCTACGGAATCCAAAGATGGCCACCTCCACACCGTTTTTTCACTATACAGCAACCAGAAGGGCACGCGGAGGATCAGCGACCCAACATTATGACTATTTCTGCTTTAACAGAACATTAGCCGGATTCAGACGGGTTTTTCTCAAAGAATTGAGTTGTTTAATTTTTATTGCTTTTCTAAGTCAAGCACTTATCATCACAGCCTTATCATGCCTGCCGGTCTTAAGTAGGCACATATTGCCGCGTTTGTATGTAAAGTTCTTCACTATTTATAATTTTTATTGTGTATAAAAATTGTTTATTATTATCTTATAGTGTGATGTTGATTATTCTTCTCTGAAACACTTCTATTTAGTTTATAGAGAGTTTCTTAAATTTTTCCGGTATTTAGGAAAATCCCTTTATTGCTTTAACTCACTCAAAATTATTTTTATATTAAAAATTACTTGGATGTTTTGGCGGTTACAGCTGCGTTAGGAATCTTTTTAAGGTAACAGTGTTGCACTTAATAAAAAATTGATTGTTCAGTGCTGAATTTTAAATTTGTCGTGCCACATTCTATAATTTATGAGAAGTGAAGACACGAACAGTTAGAATAATCAAAGTTACATTGCAAGTCTTGTATAAATGTAGATGTATGTTCGTATGTAAAAATTCCAATGTACGTATGTCAAAGTACAACTAAATGTGCATTGAAGATCGTGTGTTTGTTTATACTATGTTAATAATTATCTATTTTTTATTATATTATTATGTTGGCAGTATAATGTATGCGGGCTATGTACGTACGCAGCTTCTCAGTTTCATCACGATATTGAATATATTGTCTTGTGAATTTGTAGGGTTATTACTAACGGCTCTTTAACGTTTTTAAGCAGTAAATGTATAAATACGCTACAAGTAAAAAATCTTGGTATTTACAGAAATAATAATTTATTATATAGAAGGTATTCATTCCCCAATGCCCTGAACACTTGAATTGTGTCTCACTGAAAAAGTATTGCATATTAAATGATTAAATATGACATAATATTCGACATATCTTTGTGACGTGCTAAATTCGTGACACGACAATCACAAACGTGTAGTAAATACTTTATTAAAAAAAAATGGAATCAACTCTTCGCAGTCTCTCTTCAGTAGTGCCTTTCCTAACTATGTATTGTCAGTAATGTACACTGCTTTCTAATAAATAATGATGTGTATAATTGTTCGGGTAAATACACGGTTGGAGTCCTCGTCAAATTAGTAGTCTTAAAAAAGGTCTTTAAAAAAATATCTAAATTGTCTATATATATGTTATAAACATCGCTATATCGAAATTCAAATGAGTGATTATTACCTGTAACAAATATTTCTACTAATATGGTAGTAATTTTACCTAGCTTGATTTAGCTGTGCAACAAACATCTTGCTTGAGTGCGCACGGGCCGAATGCGTCACCTCCGATACAATAATTATTATAGTACACAACGCTTGCCGAGACATTTGTCAAAAAAAAAGCTATACCGCGTATAAATACTTATGACTTCTGTATTGTGTATAAGTTTGAATGTCTCCGCAAGCTATCGGTAGTTGATAAAATAAATTAACGATGTAATTATAAACTAATGGTGTAACAATTACTACAACTGATGTGTTTATGGGTATATCCTAATGTTGTTATCTCTTTCTTAGGCGCTGTTGTTTGTGGCTCGACGAACCGCGCGGACGTCTCTTATACATTATTGATATAAATATGTAGATATTATTTATACAATCTTTAAACTTCAACTTAATTGATGTCGGTACATCACGCTATGCGGATTATTTTCTGTTGCGTTGTTGGGAATTAAAAAGTGTACATTTTGTGTATTTTTTTAAATATATTTTTGTATTCACATGTTGCAGCTAAGCCCGCGCTGTTCAGTCGATCCTTGTCTGTTATCAAGTATACATGTAAAGTATGTACCTTTCAGTGATATCCGAATAAATAAAAAACTAAACTTTAAATCTCATCGTTGACGTGTATATGTGTATTTGAAGCTAAAAAAATAAAAATAAAATTTGATAAATACAGGTTAATTTTAAGCTTAAGTCGGTAGTGACGGTGCGCGGGACTTAGACACCTAATTAATATAAGAATATGTAACACCATGTCCAAAATGCCAGTTCCATAATTCAATGTATATTTGGCAAACATTGTCTTATAACCAATCGTGTTGGTACATATAGGGACAATGTCTCAGGCTCTTTGTAACCGTTCAGTATTATTGCTTGGTACCGCGCGCCTTGTTACGAAATTACACAGTCCATATTTATGTGAATCATTCGAGTGCTTCAGTTGAATTGTGTAATCTCGACATTAGCTTCCTAGGTTAGACAAATATATAGTCGTCATTGCGTTGGGAAGGTTGTAGGCACCGGAGAGCTCGACGATTTTTGTTCGTTGTTCGAGAGTTTGAGGAGTATAGCGTAGGAATAGAGCGAGAGGTATACTGTTGCGGTAGGACCCTGGATAGGACTTCATTGTAGTGACACCCCGATCGTTGACTCGAATCCCATTGTTGTTGTAACTATTGTAATTAATAATTATATTATCGCGTGTATAACTCAAGTTTTGTCGAATCGGTGTATCGCTGCCGTCGTATATGATTAGCGATTTTCACAGCTTTTTGTATGTGCAACGAATTTGTAAGATTTTCTATGTACATTATTCCTTGCTGTTTCTGTGAAACAGGCGTTCTCTAATTTACCACTGCAGTGCGCAATGTTATGCTATTTTCCGGTTGTAACGTATGTTGATGATGTTCATTGTAATACTTTGTTGGATCTGTTACAAATAATTTATGTAGTAGATGTATCTTTATTGACTTTATTTATTAGAAGTGCAAAAGTAATCCCGTCGTAGATCGATATTTATCATAAAATTGAATAGATATTTATTGAATACTAAAATATATATTTATTGTTCTGGATTATCCATTACTTATAGTACAATACTTCATATCAGTTTTTCGTTATTCGGGGGATGTATAAAGATTGTTCTGACGGTACAATAACTATCTTATAATAAATAAATTCTTGTGATTTAGCATTGTACGTCTGTATTTTTACCTATATTATGGAGGCCTTTCATGTTATGTCAAAAAAATCGACCATAGTGTAGTAATCTGAATGTTTTGACACTGAACATGAAGGCTAGTAGATTTGTTGGTATCTCGCGAAATGCAGCGATATATATATGCGGTTAGAAGGCCAACAAAACTGGCAATTTAAAACAATATAGGTACCTACTATATTGGCTATCAAAGTGTAATGTGAACTAACTTATGTTGTCCGTAAAACCATATATCGAAAGTAAATCTTCCTTTTGCGCGTCTTCGCTTTTAGTTCGCGCTAATTTAAAAACGACTGCATTTTTACTAAACACATTTTATTTATAAAAAAATGACTTAATACTGTTCAATAATAAGCTTATCTAAAAGTAATGATCAATATATTAATTGTTTAATGCACTTTGTTCTAGTAAAATGCAAGAATAGAAATTCTATTATATAGGTTATTGATTATGATAAAATTAAATAAATGTTTATATATATATATATAAAGTAAAAGTTGTGTACGTTTGTATTAATGTAGCGTGTACGACCAAATAATTTATTGTATGTATGTACTCTGAGGTTGCGACGTTGATTGTGAAGTAGACGGTAGGTGCACACAACACGACCTAACAGTGCCTAACACTGCATTGTGTCCTTTCGTTTTATACCTACGTTCTGCTGCGACATTTTTAATTTATTTTTATTGCAATTTAAATTTTGGAAGAATTTTTAATCTTTACACTAACCACTCTTCAATAGGCTGTATGGTTATTTCATAAGTCCATATATTCTTTATAATAAAATAATATTGTCTATGGACTAAATATTGCGGCACAGTGCGGCAATTCAAGTGGTTATTTTACTACTACCTTATTATTTAAACAATGTTGTATATTTATTGTGAAACGAGATGTTTGTATGAGAGGCAGTTGGTTCGGTACCAGGTCGTGCATTCGTCATTACCCGCTGACATGTATTCACTGTATGAAACTATGATATTATATTAATATGAAAACAAAACAATTCCTGAAATAATAAAACAAGGAAAACATTTAAATATTAGTTTTATTCACCGACTCCTTTGCACTAGAAACGCACTGAAAGAAAAGTACGTAGCATAATACTCATCTGAGTCTCAGGGAAAATTAAATTTGCTGGAACCTAAAAGATCTGAGCTACATTAACAATAATAACTTGACACATCTCACACGCAGCTGTCTGATCCCAAACTAGCAGAGTCTGTACTATGGTAACTAGACTACTGATAAACATACTTATATATTTCTAAATACATACTGTGAAGGGGACAAGTGAAATGTCCCTCCAACACAAAGAGAGGATCCTCCGATCAGGCGAGGTGATCATGCCTGGCGGGCCACGGCCCAAAGGTTGATGTTGGGAAGTTGTATATATACTAATCGGCGCGAGAACTCTCATAGCGCGATGCAGGATTAGTAGGTTGTAGATGTTTCTTGTTGCTGTATGTGGAAGTCGCCACACATACATATTATAGATAAATTACACCCAGACACAGAACAAATGATCATGCTGACCACACAATTTTTGTTCTGGGTGGGAATCGAAGCCGACCTCCAAGTTCAGCAGTCAGGATCACTAACCACTAGACCAAGAGGCCAGTCAGGTTGAAGAAGTTCAACATTCAAGGAATTACAAATGTAATAAATACACTTTTCTCCATAGCAAAAAAGAAACAGGTAAGACCTAAATAATCAGAAATGGCACAGCAGAAATTGACCCTAAAAAAGATATAGTATATCTAAACTTTTAAGAATGAGTGACAAAACTAATCTCAAATCGAGTTCTTATTTTTGTTATATTGTTGTTGTGTTTATATTGTTGATTTGATATTTTGTTTTCTAAAAAAAAACTGAACGTGAAAGAGGTGCCACAATTACCTACTAATCAGTAATTGTGGCCTGTCACCGCACGTAGCTTTTTACCCTTGCTAAGGGGTTTTTGTTGTAGACTTTGCCCCGCTAAGTGTGTGTATTAATAATAATAATCTTAATAACTCCACACATCTCACCCACGGCCGTCTGATCCCAAACTAGGCAGAGCCTGTACTGTGATAACCAGACTGCTGATAAACATAGGTACTTATATATTTCTAAATACATACATATTATAGATATTACACCCAGACACAACAAATTATCGTGCTCATCACAGAATTATATGTCCTGGGTGGGAATTGATCCCACGACCTCTGGCTTAGCAGTCAGGGTCATTAACCAACAGGCCAGGCGAGTGTGTCTGATACATGAGAAGGTCACTGAATGAACGACTAAGGCACTAAGTACAAGTACACTAGACTAAGCCGTATTGTCAGTCACTCGGTAATTGTATGTTACTAGCTTTTGCTGCGATCTGAATCTCATTGACGTGTAAAATCATCGTCTTCCTGCTCTGTTCCCAACTTTATATGGCTTAACATTGCAAAGGGTTTTGGCTGGTTTCTTTTATAGCCGGTCACCTCCCTGACGCCAACCCTCCTTACCTTGGAAATGTAATCGTTATCAGACGGGACAAAGGAAATTGGGGAATTAAAACGGATAGGATGAGAGAGCTAAGGTAAGGGGTATAGCAAGTCTCGGATGGGGAAACGGGATTGAGCCTGCAGTAGCTCGATGATGCCGAATGTCCCTTTGATTGGATATTGCCACTAGGGCAGAAATAAAAATTGTACAATCCTTTCACATATTTTAGTTTTTATCAGTAATAAATTAGCAAGGTACTTAAAAAAGTTATTTTTTTTAGAGTTCCGTACCCAGACGCCCAGAGCGTGTCAACGGAACTGAGCCTCTGTGGTCCGTTTATCTGTCAGCAGTGTCAGTGAGGTACAGCCTCTATACGGTAGGTACTAAGGTAGATAGTTGAAATTTTCACAGTGTGTTTGTATTGTCGTTTTAACAACAAATAATAAAATTAGATTAAAACACAAAAAATGCGTTGTTAAATGTTGTCCTTGCTGGTGTGTGAGTACAACTTGCATTTAACAATTTTTTTTTTGTTTTATGAAATATGTAGTCTCTGTATAGCTGCTGGAGATAAGAGAAGAAAAAATCTGCATTATGAGGTAAGAAGTGATGACCATTTCAAGTATATAAATACACATATGGTTGAAATGGTTAGAATATACACTGGAGTGTCATGTTAAGAATTGTAGGATCTGTAAGCTAAATACCTATAAAAATATTTTTTTTCGTCATGATCATTGTTTACCTAAAACTAGGAATCATTTAAGGATGGACAAATAGAAAATGCCTTTTGAAGGAAGTCCACTCTTTGTAGATACATGTTTTTGTTTTGTACAATAAGTTAAAAAAAAACTAACAGCCCCATACCTTATCGTAGGTAGGTACCTATAATCAGAATGAAATATTTGTTATATGATTTTGTAAATCGTATATTTGATTTTAATCCATTTGTTTAAATATGATGAAATAATACACCTACATATCATATACCTATATTTAACGATAAAAACTTTACGATCATAATTATGTATATTTAGTTTCCACAAAACTACATAGGTACCTAACCCAATATTGTGCTTAAGATAACATGACACATTTATGCGGAAACGCACAACACTTAGCGCCAGGTCCCTGGGCTCTTTAATAAAGGGCCCCTGTCTAGTCCAAAACTAATTTTATGTGAAACACGTGAACCGTCGTCTGTATACCTAAATATAATGTACAAAATCAAGAATTTATGCAAGCGAAGCAGTCACCGATAAACTAGAGGACAATATGAAACATAAAAATAGTACCTATATTAAATATGGCTATTATAAGTAGGTAACGCAATACGATTTACTGATAAATATGTAAGTTAAGTTTTTTTATGGAATTTACACCTTTTATTACAGTTTGACTGTAGTTTCAACAAAAGATTTTTTATTTCTATTTTCTGTTTATTAATGCCGAATATAAGCTTTCATAAAAAAGATTTTAATTTAAATTTTAAACTTTTAAAAGCAAAATAAGTTCTGTATTTATAACCCAAATTCTATCGTATCACTCAAATTCAGGTGCATTTTTTGTAAAAAAAAATGTACTACACTATCAGTCAGTGCCCATGCCTTTAAAAATATGCCTATAAAATATCGATTTGAAAATGGTAAATAATACGGTTTCCCAAAAGTAGAACAAAAATTATTGCCATTGTAATTGAAAACCGTTTAAGATTTTGACATATTGTACTACTGTTGCAAAATAACTTAGACCAAACTTGTTACCCATTTGAACATGGTATTTAAAAAAAAAAACTACATTGTTGCCATTTATTTATATTTCACAAATATTTTACAACCTATGCTCGAAATGGCCCCCATTAGCAGCTGTACACGCTCTGCAATATCGAATGAAAGAGCGTTTAAGTAAGTCGTCGAGGGTCTAACCACCACAGAACACTTCGCTGCACGCTTTGCCTACCGCGCGACGGTGATGTGTGTGTATCGATTCTTGCGCAGTGGCCAACGCTTTAGGGTTGTACAAAGACGATGTTTATAAAGGAAAGGGAATATTTGACAATCAAATAAATGTTAAGTTTATCAAATTATAAATAACTTTATTTCTATTTCAGAAATTTATATTGGGTAAACCATAGAGTTATTGCCCAGCATATAGTGATTGCCCGAATTAAGGAATAATATATTTTTTGTAACTTCTACCATGAATCAGTTCAATTAAATTACGATTGATGACACTTTTAGATGTGTGGTAGCATTTCCAATTTAAATAACTGCCAACATTTACTCATCTTAAGTATCATGGCCAATTTTAATGTAGCAGGTGTGCAGCTCGTCGAAAAAAGTAAGTTTCTTGTGATTTTTATTAAGGACAACATTTCTAAATTTGCAATATTAGCTAGATTTTATTGTTTTTAAGTGTCTGGTGTTTAATGAATATGTTATTCAACTGCATATATAGCCAATCGTTGTAACCAAAAAACCAAAAAAGAAGTGCCGCCCAGAAAAGAAAATTAATGTCGTATTGTTTTATTTCTAAACATTGTTACTTATATTACACGCTATGTGCTACCTCGCCAATACAACGCGCCGATTGTTGAGGGTTCAAATCCCACACGGGGCAAAAAATTGTGCGATCCACAAATAGTTGACTCTGGGGGTTCTTTGTGTCCGTTGTTTGAATGTTTGTGAAGTCCCCCGCGACACAGGAATATTCTTAATGCGGGCCGTTGTCTTTAAAAAAAGTCTGGAGTTTGGTCGTTTAATTTTTATGGTTTTTAATACTTGAGGTAAACACTTCTCTATGTACCATACAGCAGTAACAGTCTTCCTTTTATCAAGTACAACCGTAGCCAATTTTCCTATTTAAGTATAGAATACAGCAACCATTATTTTCTTTACGGATCGGGACATTTTCACAGACTTGGGCGTTGGTTCATCTTCAAACATCCACACTTTACTCTGGGATTTAGTAAAAGTTTTTTACTACAAACATCGAAATAATATAGCAAGTACTTAAATAGATCGGCCATCTTTAGTTTTGTATAAAATATCACGCCCTCCCTTAGCGCATCAGTCATCAAGTACGGTACCCAAAGTGAACAAAGTTTCCGTACTTTCAAATGGTCGTGAAGAATCCGATGAACCTTTTTTTTTTACATACGGCTATGGCAAATATGGCCAGGAGAATTCCAGTGTATCTGTTCGTCGGCCATAGTTTTGTGGGCAGGTCTTGGTAGAAAATAAAGTGAACACGACGACACGACGAACACGAACACGACAACAACAAAGTAAAATAATAAATGTAGCTGTATCTACATATTATAGTCCCGAGTAATTACATAACAAATAAATCACTGTCTAACTAGGTATTTAGGCAACTACGAAATGCGAGACAATGTCTACGACGACTGTTCTACTGGACAGCTGCAACAAGACTGTTAGACATGTTTAGTTCCGGAGCGTAATAGTTCCTGGAACTATGTCCGCAGTCGGAACTATGTCAGTTCTTTCCGACTTGTTCAACCTAATAGTTCCAGTTCCACAGTTCTTCGGAACGATCACGCGGATTGAAGGAGCGGCCGGATCGGTATTGAATGGTGGAACGAAAAACCAACTGTCCGTTGTGACGTATGTCGCGAGCGTTGTGCTCCCGGCCGACATCCCCTACTTCTGTTCCGTGCAAGGGTGTATTATGAAAAGGAGGACTTACTTTTATGGACGGATTTTATGACCTAGAAGGCAACGATTGAAGGCATCAAAGGTGCCTGAGCTACTTTTTATGTTAGCAATTATAAATAAAATACCTATATATAATATATTATGTATTATGATGTACAAATTTAAATACTACTTAATTATGAATACATACTATCAATAGATTTTTAAAGACCCAGCCAATATATTGATTTAAAATATTTTAAGTCTAAATAAACAATATCATTGTTTACAACCATGTATGTCCGAGGAACTGTCTGAACCGAAATAAAACTGTTAACTACAATGTCCGGATAAAACTAAGGAACTAGATAGTTCCTCGGACATGTCACGTCGGACACAAGGAAAGGAACCGTTCCAGGTTCAATCCCATGTCGGACATGGTTTGCGCATGTCGAAAGACTGTATCCCGCCCATCGGTGTTGCACGCTGACTCGTAGTCTGTTCAGCGCCAACAGATGGCGCTTGCGTACCGAGTTAACAGCAAAGTGTCCGTGTTGGCTATTAATTATTGCCGATGCAATAATCTGATATTTATTTATCAGATGACCTGAAGATTTGTTTGTGTTAAGTTTATGTGGCAATGCCTAACATAAACTTTATGCTACAATGACGTAACCAGCCCCATCGAACTAAGATTAAAACATTGCCCCTGGTTTTATTATTTTGTGGTTGTTTCTGTCAAATCAATCACTTGTGTGCCTGGAATTTTAAGCGGTCGGTTATAGGTCGACAATGGCGAATAATGTAGTCTATTATCCATTTTTTTTATAATTTTACATTTGACAAAGCAACTTATTGTTACGGTGAATTTGAGTGGACGATTTTGAATAACTGTTTTTTGAAATATAAATATTTCATTTTAATTTGCCTGAAACCGGCGCAACAGGTCTCTTGGCCCGTTAATAAAAGGCACCTTTTGGGGCCAAAACTAGTGCAGCATCTACTCTTGTAAGTACATATCTATATCATCACTACATATTAAACAAAGTCCTCTGCCGCGTCTGTCTGTTCACGATAAACTTAAAAACTTCTGGTTGTAGTATTAAATCATTAATAAAAATATAAACTGTATCAAGTATACGCAAGCAGCAGTGACCGAAGCTACAGCATGAAAAATAGAAAAGGTAGGTACCTATATTTAATAAAAATATTGGTATTATAAATAACGGAATACTATTATTATTTACTGATAAGTAGAACATTTATTTGCGCATTACGCGCGCCTCGGTGCAGTTTATTATGACTGTACTTTCACAACATCATGTTACAAACTGTGACCAAGGCGCTGCTGATTCTTCTACTGGTTCGTTGTGAGTATACTTGTCTGTCAAACTTTGACATTTCAGAGAGATTTTTTATTGCAACTATTAGGCGCTCAGCGGCTAAACGTCCACAACATTAAGCCTTTACCTGCATACTGATGCCAGAGGCTCAGCTGCTGAAAATACAGAACCTGTACCACTATATTTTGGTTACAACTAGTTTTTACACTGGTGCAGCACACACAGTGATATATCAGCTGCATCGAGTGGTCATCAATATTAGTTTCCCGGATTAAATGGTCAATATCTTCAGCGCAATATCTATTCTTTTTAACCAACGTGCTCCATTAGGTAGGATTAACCAGAACCTTGCTCCCGGTGGATTGAAATTCACGATTACAAACGTTATTGGTTACCGCAATCAAATCAAAAGTAAAATAATTTGTAGTCCACCAGAAGTCAGCTCATATTTAAAATGTTCCGTAACCGCTGCAGTCGGATGTACCTACCAAGAAGCAAAAAGACAGTGTTTCATTAAAACCTTGGTGGTCGCCACTCTTTTAATACCCGGATATTTCTGAAGTCTAAAATTGATAATGAATGGCAAATCATCTGTCCGTAGAATCTCCTAATATGGTAATATCAACTGTCACTTGTCATATCAAATTAGGAGATTTGTCAATCCCTGCTCAAGCAAGAAATATTACTATTAATGTGTATCGTAAAATACGTGAAGAAAAAATGTAACTCAAACACAATCCTCGATTTTAAAGCGCGTCGAAGAGTTCACCGGTAAGTAGGAGTAAGATGATACTTTGTTTTTTTAGTCATTCTCATATTTGTATTCCTTTACAAGGATTCCCAGTACCACTGAACGGCGAATCGTAGGTGAAAGTAATGATGGAAATGACGGTGTGTTTTCTACGTCTGTCAAAAACAGGACAGGGGGAAAGAAGAAAATCAAAGTTTCATTTTAGAGTTGATAAGGAATACAGTAAAATAATTCTATATTGTGCGAAAAGAAATTACAACAGTAATGAAACTATTACAAATCCTTCGACAAGATTTATTAACTATAATGGGGGTAGAGAATTTTTGAGGGACTTACTGAAAATTGCTAAGTATTAAAAAAATATGACTAGGTTACAGCCAGAATAACGTGATATATTTTATTATTTTTTATAGACTTAAAGAGATTTGTTTTGAGTTTGTGAAATGCCAATCAAAAATCAAATCAAAAACTTTGATGGAGCGGAAGACATTAAACTACACAAATACTTCTAGTATTTGAAGCGTATAAAGGAAACCGCGAAGCTTGAGAGCATAATATGGTTCATATTCTGTGAACAAGTGCTGGCAAAGCAAACATGTTGCAGGACCATCTAAAAATATTTCACTTAGCGCGAAGTGGATTAATAATAATCCACTTCGCGCTAAGGGATAGAGTTTATAAAAACGCTGGTAAAGGAAATGGTTTCGTGACAAATTTTTGCATTTGCACAGGTCAAAAAGTTTATCTGATGACTATTGCCACGATATGAATAAGGTCGATTTTACAAAATGGGTGACAGAGAAGTTTATTCTAAACCTTACAAGACCTTCACTAATTGTTATGGATAACACTAGCTATTATTCTGTACAGATTAATAAACCACCCACACAAACTAATCGTATCGCTGATTTAAAAGAATGGCTCCGCGCAAAATATGTTCATTACAATGATCGTTGGCGTAAATGTCAACTACTTGAAACAATGCATGCAAGCAGTGCGCCTGTATATGAGATACATGAATAATTTAAATAGCCCGGTCATAAAGTTTTAGGGCTCCCACGATGATTTGGGGGCATAATGTAAATAGGCCTGCAAGTGATATCAAATCATGAACGAAAGAAGTTTTTTAACAAATTGGTGCAGAGGAATGCCGAAAAATGTTGTGAACATGTACAGAAAATAAAACAATTTCACAACAACACGATGGCATAATTAAAAGGCTGTTAGAAAGAGAAGAAGAAAGAAGGAGAGAAAAAGATAGATTTATAGTAAATACCTCCTTATCTTCTTAATTTGTTTTATTTTATGAGGAACAAGAAATGCAAGTGGAGTTTTGGAATAATTTTCTAGTTTTAAATAAAGTTTAAATTTTTTGAATGATTAAATCCGCTTATATTTCCCTACTAGCCTTCCGCTCGAGGGTTCGCCAGCGCTCTCTTAGGGATTCTTTGAAATTTCAGGATAAAACGAATGAAAACGAAACCGAATCTAACGCGTAATGTAATTTTTTTCACTAACTTCATCGTCTGTTCTAATTTCTAATTTTGTGTCGTGCGTTTTACGATCCGTTGGAACCGTCCAAAAACCGAATGCCGTTGTTCTCCGAGTGTGGGACCGTGGGCATTTTCCTTGCAGATACAGAAAAATGTTATCAATAGCAAAACTACTACGAAGTTGAAGAGCTAAGTTATCAATGTTTACACGTGTTAAACGCTAAGCTCAGCAACAATCAGTCTCATTTGAAAAACAATTTCATTTTATTGGCTTTTCATGCAGAAAGGCTATAAATCGTCATGCTGCGATCTACAGAAACGGAGCAGTGACCGGAAAAGTAAAATAAGTAAAAAAAAGTAATAGGGAATATGCATGTATTTTTTTTATCTTTTATGGACTTGTTCCATCATTCTACCCTAATAAAAAATAATAATAACCTTGGCAATTTTCAAATTAATTTTTAAAATAACATTGAAAACATCGATAAAATTTGATCTGTTTGAACGCCGCCATATTTCGCGGGCCTTGGATGACGTCACGTACCACGCTTAGTGTTTGTTTCATAAACTTACTTGAAGTGTTACAGTAATTTTATACCGATTTCCAGTTGTAATTACTATTTATTGTAATTAATGGACGATGGATAAAGTTAAAAAAACATTTTATAGGTATTGCCTTGTTCCTAAGTGTTAAAACACTATAAGAAGTACAACACCCAATACAGTATTTTTTCCTGTACAAAATAATAATGTAAAATACGAAAACTGATGAGTAAATAGGCACAGAGGAAGAAAGATTAAACTGGTTTTTAGTTCTTCTATTTATTACTTATAACAGATTTTCATTATATTGTGCGCTATAACACTGTTCTGTTAACAATCACGCCATCTTAGTTCTAGAACATTTTTACACACAGACAAACTAGAGAAAACCACAGACAAACTATCAATATTAACAAAAACAATGGTGTACATTAATGAGAAGAGATGAAGTATCTTCAATATCGTGTTTATATTGTTGTGAAGATCACTAGCATATAACAATTTAATTGCTCGTATAGTGTGAATTAGTCAGCAGTAATTTATGTTTTTTTTTAATATCAAGCAGTAGGCAAGTAGCTTGTCTTGTTAAACTAGGTAACTTAAGTCCAATTAAACTTCATGAATATAACTAACTATACATATCTTACCTATCCTTTAGATTATAATATAACAAGTATTATAATAATTACCTTGCGACTTTCACTCCTTTAACTTCAGCGGACGTAAAATCTGGATTTGATGCAAAATATATATTCATCATGAATGCACCTATTTTCGGTAGATTTTCCTATTGTGCTTTGACAAAACTACATTCAGTCATTGTCCTAGATGATTTCTAAGATCACTAGAATGCTTAAATTGCACTAGCTAAGAGCAAAAACCACAGGAACACCTATCTTTCTCCGTAACACTACGAATATAGGCGCCGATAAATGACAGAACGTGGAATGTCACGTCCTGTTTTGTTTCGACCAATGGTGAAGCGTTTTGCAAAGTTGAATTTCGCGCCCTTATTTTGCATATTTTAATTAATATTTTTTGCAATTAAACACGAACTAAATAAGAAAATAATTGGTTAGGCATAATATCTGGATAATAAAGATTCAAGGGAAAATTAATCAAGCAAATTTAAACAACATGCATATTCTCTATTGTAGAATATTATGAGATGGTGCATGGACTTGGTATATATCCAGTCAATAATTTGAAAGTAAATACTTAATGTTTAGAAACCAACTATAATACACTGCTTATTGATGAATACTAAATACTTACATATGAAAAAAATAATCCAATTTCCCACTTGGTAGTGCCCACCCATTTTGGCAGTGCACACTTCGATTTCTCTATTTGACTACCACATCGATTAATTTCCTTGTTTCAGATACAAAATGTCAAAGACGCATCGTTAACGGTGAACGGATAGATAAAAGTTATGTGGTATGAAATGCAATCACCTCTCCTTGTTAGCTTTGGCATTCACTGTTGTTTGCAAAGGTTTCGTGTTATTTTAAGCTATTTAATTCTGCCAGCAATATAGTCCGGTCAAGTTAGTTCGAAAATTGGGGTGAGCTTGCAAAAAATCGCATACATCTGGAAATTGGTACAATTACATTGGTACTAGTGAATTATCTTCCATATTTAAGTGTGTGTGGGTGGGTTGGTGTATGTCGGTGTGCATGGCCGTTCATGTGTGCGATGGCATGCATGCGTGCGTAATCGTGTGAGTGTGCGTGTTTGAGAGTTCTTGTATGTACTTACTGCTTAATGTCCCAGTTTATTTTATTTATTTATGCATTTCATTGCTGTTATGTAGCGAAACTTATTATTTCCTAAATATTTCAGGTATATATCGTATGGGACTTATCGGACGAGAAAGTAAACGAATTTCACGATACTACCACTATTTGTGGTGGTTTCTTATTAAATGAATTTATGGTTTTAACTGCAGCTACATGCCTGAAAATATTTCCAATCCAGTATGTCATAGCTGGCTACAACAAGTATGTCCCAGGTGCTGTAGGTCGAGACCAGAAGGAAAAAGAATGTCTGGAAGTAGCAAAGAAACCCATAATTGAAAAATGTTACCTTGCATGTAATGAGGTTTTTTTCATTTTTTTACGTGAACATAGTAGCATGGTTGTTGTCAAACATTAACGACTTCTATTTTTAAATTATTTTTATTTTAATTTATTTTACAGCCAACCCGCATAAGATTAAGCATGGTTGGCAATATTGGGATATATCTATTGCACGACTTGAAACAGCATATGATTTCAATGATATTTCCTTTAAAGAAAAATGTTCTTATCAACCAACCGTAGCTAATTATAAATATTATGAATATCAAGCCTTAACACCTGGCACTGATGTTGTTGTGTTTGGTTGGGGGTCAAATCATTATCACCGACCAGTAAGTAAGACTTTTTTTTTTTTTATATTATAGGAGGCAAACGAGCAGACGGGTCACCTGGTCAGACTCTGGGAGTATCGTGTGTGTCTTGAGCATATTTGGCTTTTAAAAGGTAATTTTAAATATTTAAAATACCTAGTTAAGTTAACTTGTTTAAACAATTGGACACGGGATCGTCAGTCCTCGAGCCACCATCTTGTCAGTTGGGACCGATGCCCGCGATGCGTCAGTGAAGCGATAATTAGTTTTTATTATTCATTGCACGCCCTTATAATTATTATTGTATGATATAAAACAAACAGCGATGGACAGGGTTGCATGCCTAGCAGGCATGGAACCCTGTCCATCATGTCCACCCTGTCCTGGCCCGGGGTCGTAATTTTTTTAAAGTCAATGTTGTTTTTTAAATGTCCTCAGTACGTATGTTCTCAGTCCATGAAATAGAATACACATTTTCTGTTTTAAACATTGATGCAACATTGCCAGATGTGAAATATTTTTCTTAAAAACGCCGAGGTTGATAAAAAAAATATTTATTTATTTATTAAATTTCTCCCAAAATTTTACAGACGATTTTATTAACATGACTTTTGTACAGACTTGACAAAAATTGGGAGACAGAAGCCCAAATTAGCCATTTCACTTTATTGAACACAAAATTATTGTACCGTGTCTTCAAAACTATCAGATACAGACGGAGTATAAAATAAAAGCTATCCAAAAATATAATTAGAATATGGTCATCCATGTGTATAGTACGTAGTTGATAAAGTTTGAGTGTGTGTGTGTTTGTTTATATGTGTGCGTGTGTGTGCAGCGAGCGAATACGAGGACTTATATATGTATTATATGGTCACTATGTGATTAAATAATTTGCTTTAACAGCCTCTCGGTCTCTTTATAATCCATATGCTGTAACCATTTAGTAACTTTATTGTTTAATTCAAATGCGGAGTGCCCTTATAGAGTGAGCAGCTTGTTCACAATATTATACAACCTAGGCGATGGCAAAACATGGTGTCATGCTGTTTTTTGATGAATGCAAGAATATAAAGTTGACGAACCGTTAATGCTTCGCTGCGTTTTCATATTATTAAACAAAAAGCTTTTGCAAGCTTCTATATCAGGGTCTGAATATATACTATTTGGAAAACACTGACTCAGTTTCCACGGCGTATCCGCTTTTTTAGGTATTTCCGATCTGATTTGGCGCCGCAGCGATTTCAGATGGCACTCGATTCTCTCCGAGCGACCCAGGGCAGGCACTTACTGACGGCACCATCTACCTACACAAAGAATAATAACAGTCTGTGAGTCCGTAGGTAAACCTATTACTGGCGACTGCGACCTACGATTAAACTGCTGCTAATTTCAGTTCTTTGGGTCCTAATTGTTGTTGCTATTTAGTTGCTATTGTCAAGGTATCAACCGTATGTTCAATTTTAATATGAATTTTGAAAAAGTGTTATAGAATAGAGAAAAAATATTCTAGGAATAAATATTATAGGAATAAATTATATAAATTTTACAGGAAAATGTATCGTTCGATATAAATGAAGATTTTTTAATGGCCACAGCAACTAAAATAATTAAGTTAGACGATTGCAATAGAAATTACAAGCACACAATAAATAATGATAACAACGTTAGATTCTGCACAGAAGACATTGCCTCTTTAGATATCTACGGTCACCCAACAGGATCCCGACGTACAAACAACCATACCGAAGTACGTACATTACAAAACGAAGTAAGTAATTGGATCAATAAAATCAATGTAGAGCTGAAATTTGAAAGTTTTTAATATTAACAAAAAAAAGAACAATAATAACAAAATTCAGAATCATTGCACCCTTTATATCATTAAGTTCACAGATAATAATCCTTTATATCATTAAGTTCACAGATAATAATATCTTTTTAGAGCGGACCCTTGTATGCTTTAGACGTGCCCGGTGTAGCCGGAAATGAAACTATTGTGTTAACGAAAAACTTATGGAACTTAACTAGAAGAAACGGACCGTGTCAGGTGGGTATGGCTACTTAACCGGTTAAGTCGGTGACAATTCTTTTATGGCACATGAAACAGTTTAACAAAGTTAGGAACAAGTTATATAAATTTAAACTCCATTATTGTCCAACATGTTAGATTTACGAGTTTAAAATGAATGGAATATTTGAATTGATGCACAAGCCACTGTACTGCCATTTAATATACACCCAATTTGCTCAACTTTAATTCCCTAAGTACCCGATTGATGGCAATGAGCTTACGTCCTCTAACGTGGGTGGGAACGGATTATGGATGGCAAAATGTTGGACACACCTCTGGATATCCCTTCGATACAAGCGTGAATGTATGAATGTATTTCACGTCATTCCCTGCATCTTGAGGCATATTTTCTTACATTTCGTCGTCTCGTTTCATACGATATATGTATACGCGTGTTATCTTAATTCAATCAAAGATCTTATTGAAGATGGTAATAAAACACATTAAGGTAAAGAGTCAACTCTGATTTTCTCAAACGCCCAGGCAATACCAGTAATTAACGCTTTTAGCGTTATACATGTATTTATGTTCTTTGTGTGAAAGCAAAGACAGACTTTAAAAGTTATTGTGAAAGTCTTGTAATTACTAAAGCATCATCCTAACGTGGGAGAGCCATGCTTCGGCACGTATGGGCCGGCTCGTCTCCGCTCGATACCACGGCCTCACAGAAAATCGGCAGTGAAACAATGTTGCATTGCTATTCGCCGCGTGAGTGAGGTTAACGGAGGCCCTAACCCTTCCCTCTCCTCCCCTCTAACCCCCCTCCCCCTCTTCCCCACTCCCCTACTCCCACCTTAAAGGGCGGCAACGCTCTTGTGACTCTTGAGTTACAGGTGCCTATGGGCGGCCGTAGTCATTTACCATCAGGTGACCCGTCTGCTCGTTTGCCCCCTATACCATAAAAAAAACCAAAATCTATTTGTCAAACCAAAATAAGTTATTACTTTAAGTAATGTAATTTTAAAAATAATAATACATTATGTATGATGTTACGTAATTTACAAATACACATAGCATTATAATTTTTTAAACTATAACCACTACACTTTATCACGCAGAAACTACAAGTATTAGCTACAATTTGATATGAGAGATTAAACATACTCCATGGGATTTCAAAGAAATAAAAAAACGTTAGTTTGTTTAAAAAACTGTAAAATGGGGGTTTAGGAAGAGGGAGCCAGTGTAAAAGAATAAAACAATGTACCCAATTGGACCTGCGCGTCGTTTTTCTACGTAAATGTAAGGCTTAACATTAGGCTTAACATTATGAAGCATAATCATAAAATTTAAAACACCCCCGACTCGGATACCCCTTTAACGATTAGAAAAGAGTGATGGTCTTCGAACGGCTGAACAGATTCTATTCTATTATTCTAAACATTGAGTTCTGTCAGCTCCTTACTAATTAATCTTTAAAAATATAATTAGTTCAATAAAGTACTTATTGTGTGTGCAATTCATATGACAACATAATTGTAATGAATGTGAAAATTTATAACGCCTATAGTGCTCAATAGCGAAAACCTTTATTCAAAATTTCGTCCGGACGTACGTCAGTTTGATAGATGTCACTAGTAGATGGCATCACTTTCTTCAAAAATGAACACTTCTGATCGGCAACTCACAATTACTTAGTAACAATTTTTGAAGTGAAAACTTCTTTAGGCACGTTGGCCACTTTTGGAACGGGGAAAAAGCACTGAACTCGCGTGACCGTTACGCTCAGATGACAGATGTCTCAGTTATGTTTTCACTTATGACGTGTCGTCCTACGACTGTCAGTTTTTTATTCATTCATGTCACACCTCGTGCTTACGAAATATTAGCTTTAAGGGTCAATTTCAAAAGTCGATTTGTCAGTTTTAAAATAAGACGACTGTATTTAAAATCACAGAACTTCTATAAATGTAGGCAGAACAGTTAAGAACCATTTTTTCTCTCTTTTTAAACCGACGAAAAAAAATTGAATGTTCTCAATTCGACCGTATATATATATATATATATATATATATATATATATATTTTTTTAATGTATGTTCAGCCCTCACTCCGTTATTTATGAACCGATTTTGATTATTCTTTTTTTGTTAGATAGGGTAGGTATACCTCAAGGGTGGTCCCATGTCAAGAAAGTCAGGATCTGATGATAGGATCCTGATAAAATTGAGAGAAACCCTCGAAAATTGTAGGAACTAATAGTGTTTCTGTTTACTTTTTATTACTTTATCAGGTATTTGCGTTTAGAAATCATCACATCATGTAGCTGCGATGATGATTAAAAAAATCATAAAATAAAAATCTTTTTAACAAAAAATGAAACCGACGAAAAGAACTAAAAAGCAAAAAATAAATATACCTTAAGTCTTAAGTATTGAGCTTATTTACATAAACTATCAAATTTTATATGAAATTATTTTGAGTCGGCGCCAGATAATTAAATGTCTTTTTTTTTGTTCAAGTCAATAAAAAAATTAAATTTTTTTCTTTAAAAAAAAACTAATGATTATGGTCGAACGTTATTTACGGGATCAACTATACGACCCTGAAATATAATAATAATAATAGGACTCGTCACTCAGCTCCGCTTTGCAGCCGCCGGAAACCACAGCAAGAGTTCTGGTCATTGCAGAGGCGTCGAGCTCGACTTCGAGCGACGAGTTTTTCTCCCCGCCGTCGTCACCAACACCTGTACTTCGGCCGGGGAGAGGCCGGCCACCGACCTGCTTAGGACCCCGAGGCCTACCGGCTTCGAATAGGGCTCCCGCTACCGGTGGTAATGTGCGTCGCATGAGATGGACGACTTCAATGAATGAGAACGTCATGCGACCATATTTTGTGGCTACAAAGAGAGGAACTAACCTCAATGCGTATCGTGATCGTATGCTGCCTCTGTTTGAGGAACTTTCAGGAACTTGAACAAGCTGTTAACATTTCGGTGCAAAGATTATCAGATCAAGTGCGGGCCATTCAGCGATTCAGATGGCATCATCTGCTGGATAATTCCGTACTTGAAAGACAAGCCCTGCTGCTTCACCTCACTATGCATCCTGTTGAAGAAGTGGAAGAAAATGATGCTTTATCTGTAAGTATTCAGTACACTGATAAAATAAGGAATACTTTGGAAGATGTCATTCTGGAATATCGGTTCATGAGTTTTGAAAGAAGAGTGCATAAACGAAATAAAGCGCTAGTGTGTGCTCTTGATTCTATAATACCAATTTATTTAGAAAAAAGTGAAGACCTCAGCGATACCCGTTCAATTCTGTATTGTGCAGCTGTCGCAGCATGTCGAGAAGCTGTTGTCAAATTCCCAGTAGTTGGCACCGCTCTTCGACCAAAGCTCCTTCTTCCGGCGTGGCAGTGCAGGATTGAACGTCGTATCGCTGAGGCAAGAGCACTCATTGGGAAACTTATTTGTTTCAGATCGGGTAACACACGCCCGAGAGTAATGCGTTTTGTGAATCAGGCTTTTTTTGGGAACTGGTATCAGTTCCTGTGATTATACAGCACGAGTCACAGAACGCATTGACTTTCTGAAACAGAAGGTTTATGCATGGGCAAACCGCATACGAAGGCATAAAAAGAGGGTGGACCGATATACTCAGAATCGTACATTCCAAAAAGATGAGAGGTGGGTTTACAGAAGGTGACAGCAGCCCAATTTAGTGAGTGACACACATTTCCCAGATGCTGAAATCACGAATACATTTTGGCGTAACATCTGGTCGAAGCCTGTCACTCACACTGAGGGTGAATGGATGCGAGATATCGAACGATCGTGTGACTCAATTAATAGAATGAAGTCAGTATCAATATCAGACATTGATAAA